>MU160820.1:11058-43790 GCA_015888305.1 Antheraea pernyi | reverse complement strand
AAATGATATGGGGTTTTACTCCCAAATGTAGATTTTAGAGGTCGGGAGGTCTTAAAATAATTTAACTTGCGATAATTAGCTCAGAATGATTGTAGAATATGTATTCATAACTGTCAGTATAGACAGTTAACAATCTTTTCAAAAATTTACAGATTTATTAATAGAATTAATGAAGACTGAAAGATGAAAAGTCCGATCCAGAACTTTGTTTTATCCGTGTAACTGAAACTCCAGTGGCAAGGAGAATGAAATAACTACAATACCGAGCTCCCGAGGGAATGCTTCACTGTTTCAAAGTTGAATTCACTTTCACTTCGGTAAAAGCTATTGCCCTCAGAGAGCATACTCGTTCGTGGATTTCTCGTCCGACTTATGTTAATTATTATTTTAGTGAAATTGAGTTTTTGTGTTGTAACGAGATTTTATCAGATAATCGACTGTATTTAAGCAAATTAAAAACGTATTTACGTATCTAATGTAACTTAAAATTGATTAAATTTTATTTAACTCCTCGTAATCTTAATTCAAATCTGCGTAAAAAAAATCATTAGCACTTGAATAACTTTAGTTTAATTAAATATTAGATTTATACACGACTTCGGGACACGTTTGTTATTATTTTTAAATCTTGTAGGTTTTAACGTTCGAACACGAACATTATCATAATAAACTTAGACATAGTGTCTCAATTGGATTTTTTATAATAAAGACCAACGTAAAAAAAGAAAAAAAATACGATATATAAATATTTTCTATGTTTAAGTACACACATATATCAATTTCAGTGACAATCGTTCGAACGATATAACAACCGAACGAAGTAACCTCCTTCTTTTTCGAAGTCGGTTAAAATAGATGTGTTACAGCTCCATCTGGTTGCGAAATACAGTAAAATCAAAAAAATTAAGCGGTAATGATTTAATTGAATACTGGCAGCTGAGTCAGAACTTTTGGTGATTTTGTTAAAAATTAACTAAACATGAAATATTTTATATTATTCTTTGAATAAGAAACTATACTAGACACTTAAGAAAAATGTACTTTACCCGATTTATAGTTCAAATGTTACATTATCGCGAACTAAGCCGTGAGTAAAACTTAGTATATCATAAATCTAATACAGTGATTTTCATTAAATTGGCTATGTTTCAAAATAAGTGTATATTCAGCTGCCGAAAATCTTACAGGCCGGTACGATGGCAATGAATATCGATGGATTATATATCTCGTAATGATCACCATTTTTTTCAGATTGTACTGTCCTTACCATCGCGTATAGTGCATAGTTTTTGTTACTTTAAATAAAATATAAATTTTATCGATACTGTGTGTATAGAAAATACTATTGAAATCACTACCCTACAAAAATTCAAAGCAATCAATTATCAAACGAAATCACAGTTTGAAAAATGAAACGCGATTCGAATATCGAATGCAACGTCGCGTCGCTAATCGAAAAGCAAAGGGTACACTTACGTGCTCCCACTTGAAGCATCGAATGAATGATTGAATTATCTGGAGCACGTTTCGTTAAGCTTCCACACGAAGGGTTGCTAGCGTAAACATATATTTTTCTTCTATCGTGTTATAATGATTTTCATAAAATACTTACTTCTGTTCGTGATTTCGTTCGCGTGAAATAGTCACTTTGGGTTAAGGCTAAAACGAAGCGGAAGCTCTCAAAAGGAAAAAAACGTTTTTGAAATATTCTTCATTGGTGCTCCGCTCTTATTGGTCTTAGTGTGATGTTATATAGCCTATAGCATTCCTCGATAAATGAGTTATCTAACACTGAAAGAATGTTTCAAATCGGACCAGTAGTTAGATAGAGGTTAGCGTGTTCAGGAAAACAAACTCTTCAGCTTTATAATTTTAGTATAGGTTAGCCGTTGCTCGTGGCCTCGTTCGCTATAATGTAGATTTTGAAAATAAAATAGAGCCCATGTTACTCGTTGATAACGTAACTTTTTACAGGTGTAAGTATTTTTTAAGTTTATCAAAAGCAAACAAAAATCATATCTTTTCTCTTTATGATATTAGTTTATATATATAATTAATAATATCGCTGTATGTTATTTGTAATAATAAAGTGTCATGTTGATAATATGTATGATATTATTGTGGTTAAACTATTTAATATTTGTATATTTATAACTTTATTTTATCATGTAATTAATGAAACATGTACACACACGTAATTTATGCTACGAGATACTTAAAAGAAGAACATATAATGGTTAACTGATTTCCATATGAACTTTATTTATATATTTTTATCGGTATTCTTCTTGAAAAATTAATTCTTAAATCTTTTGTTAATTTTCCTGTTAAATCTTTCGTAATCGATTTAGTCTAGCAACCCTACGGCTAGTGTCGGGGTGATCGCATTAAGGAGGCGCTACACAAACAACGGGTAGATAAAGAACAGAGTGACACCATTAATCAGCTGGTACCACGATTCATTAGCCAGAGGCGCGATTCTATTTGTCATACTAGGATGTGTGGCCTTAAGTTTGTTTTTATTTTTTATTCGAACGTCTACTATTAGTTACGTTTCAGTAATTGTTCTATTTGCGTTTTGTTATACAATCATTAGTAATTTAATCGTAATAATGAACTTTCCTAGAACGTCTGAACTGAATTTTAAACGTACTATAAAAATTCTGTACGAAGTTAGACATGCACTTTAAAAATAGAAGTCTCATTATTTTTGTAATAGTAACTAGCTTTTGCTCACGGATTCGCTCGATCAATCCGTAGGTAATAGCACATTTTTTCTGTACAAAATACTTTCCATGTCACCATGTCCTTTTCTATACGTAAACCCTCTCTGTATACAAAATTTCATTGAGATTGGTTGAGTGATTGAATAGTCAACACTTGAAATAGTAACAAGCTAACACAAACACGTTTGCACTTATAATATTAGTTAGAGATAGGATATGAAATCATCTAACTATATTCACTAACCAATTAGAATGGTAGCAAACGCATCATTATTTCTTTTATAGCATGTCTCATTGTATTAGTTAATAGCTTAATTCAGTATGTTAGCATTTTTGGACACTGCATCAATCCATGCAGGTACAAATGCTTGGGAATGAATCGGCGAAGGAAATTAATATCATAATAAAACTATAAATATAAATATAGCATGGTAGTAGGGGTTTCACTAAAACTCAAGCGCTCTAGCTTAACTTGAAAATCTGTCGTTAAGCACCTATTGGTTTCCAGTTCCCTTTAAGTTTAACGTGTTTACTATCTCAAACTACGTCATCATTTAACATGAGATGAAATTGTCATCAAAACACTAAAACCTATAAGGCATCTATAAAGAGTGAGTCGCTTGCATGCCGGCGTAATATCTACGAATGACGATTGCTGACCGATTACTCGGTTTGTTTATTGTCCTTAAAATCAGCCACTGTGTCATCACAATACGAAAACCACTCGCCTTTCTCTCCACTTATCTCGCATTAAGCAGCCCGTCCATTATACGAAATATAAATTCAAACGTTGAAGTTCACCCCTCTGAACTTGTAAAGCTATGCTCGGAACGTAGAGTGCGCCGAGTGCTTATAGATTTTACAACCTCACAAGCTTGAGGTAAGCCGCTATTGTAACGGAGATTTTAATCTTGGAATGGATACCACTGGATAAGCAATTACTTTTAAATTTCTTTATCATTAGCATAACATAAATATATAAAGTGACAAAATAATGACGTAACATAAATAAATCAGATGATATTTTGTCGTTGTGCGATCAGTAAATGGCCTTAACTCATTCAGATGACTTTATTAGTCATTGTTTTTTTATTAGGTTCCACAGGCACGGATTTTTTTTAACCCAGCAAGGTCTTAACAGACTCACCGGGCTACTAAGGCGAGCGCTTAAGACACTCAGCCGATTTTATTTTGACAACTAGCTCAAGGGTGCACGGCACACCTCGGATTTGGCTGTTGCCTGATACATGCAATTCGCGATCTATCTGAGCTAACCTAAGCTAACTATTCATACATATATGAGTTGTTGAAACATATATGTGTACCAAGCATACATACCTCAACAACTCTTATACATATTTCGTATTGGATAATATTCTAAACTATTTCAGTTTGATAAGGGAAAAAAATAAAACCCTTCTGCCTGTGTAAAAGCCTGTGTAAGCGTGTATGCGTGCACGTGTGTGGAGGTGATATATGTAATGTTGTCGCAGTGATGTAAGATTTTGTGTTACTGTATCGCGCAAGCAGCGTACTCAATGGCTCCACGCCGAGGGAACGGACCTAGGCTTGAGCCGTTGCCGAGGGGGCCTAGTCTGGTCACAGGGGCGGAGTCGCGGGCACGGCTAGTAATTTATATACTAGTCGAACAAACTATGAAAATAAGAAAATTTCTCATTTTATATTATTTTACTTATTTATTAGAAAGATAATGAGCTAAAAATTGACCACAACCTCACGTTATTTTTTAAATGATATGGGGTTTTACTCCCAAATGTAGATTTTAGAGGTCGGGAGGTCTCAAAATAATTTAACTTGCGATAATTAGCTCAGAATGATTGTAGAATATGTATTCATAACTGTCAGTATAGACAGTTAACAATCTTTTCAAAAATTTACAGATTTATTAATAGAATTAATGAAGACTGAAAGATGAAAAGTCCGATCCAGAACTTTGTTTTATCCGTGTAACTGAAACTCCAGTGGCAAGGAGAATGAAATAACTAAAATACCGAGCTCCCGAGGGAATGCTTTACTGTTTCAAAGTTGAATTCACTTTCACTCCGGTAAAAGCTATTGCCCTCAGAGAGCATACTCGTTCGTGGATTACTCGTCCGACTTATGTTAATTATTGTTTTAGTGAAATTGAGTTTTTGTATTTTAACGAGATTTTATCAGATAATCGACTGTATTTAAGCAAATTAAAAACGTATTTACGTATCTAATGTAACTTAAAATTGATTAAATTTTATTTAACTCCTCGTAATCTTAATTCAAATCTGCGTAAAAAAAATCATTAGCACTTGAATAACTTTAGTTTAATTAAATATTAGATTTATACACGACTTCGGGACACGTTTGTTATTATTTTTAAATCTTGTAGGTTTTAACGTTCGAACACGAACATTATCATAATAAACTTAGACATAGTGTCTCAATTGGATTTTTTATAATAAAGACCAACGTAAAAAAAGAAAAAAAATACGATATATAAATATTTTCTATATAAAGTTAATTTGTCGTTTATTTGTGGTCAATCCTTTTTGGGCTCTAGCTACTGAAAGACTTACTGCTTCACGTATAATTTCAAGTACTTTATCATGTCGGCGTGAGTAATAACCTCTATCAAGCAGCACCTTGCAACCTACAATCAAAAAATTGAAGCGGTAATGATTTAATTGAATACTTGCAGCTGAGTCAGAACTTCTGGTGATGGAAAATGGAAATCATGGCATGCTGACTTTTCTAAGTTCACTTGGCTAGCTAGCAACAACTGAAAATCTGTCGCAAACGAACAGTTGGGTCACCTGATGTTAAGTGATCACCACCGTCCATAGACACATGCAATACCAAGTGCGTTGGCAGCCTGTTTGGGGGAGGGGAAGGGATGGAGGGAGGATGAGAGGGATGAGGGTAGGTGGTCCTCTGGCGCTCTCACTGACCGAACGAAACGCAACAATACAAGCAATATTGCTTCACGTCGGTTTTCTATGAGAGGGTTACTACCCCGGCCGAGCTGACCTAGATGTATGCAAATTAACAGTATTGTTTACTTTTGCTGACTAGGGGGAGGGCGCTGTTAGAAATTACAAAAAATCTGCATACGTAATATTTAGTCTCTTTATGCCATCTGCCCTTGTAAGCAATTTCGCCAATCTCGTTTACTCGACATAGATATCACGTTGTTTACTTATAAATTCCTTGGATATAACAGACTAGCCTCTGCCCGCGACTTCGTCCTGGAGTTAACGCTAACACACAGCGGAAGCTCTCAAGAGAAAAAAATTCCCCGATTTTGCAACCTTCTTCATTGCTGTTCCGCTTCTATGGGTATTAGCGTGATGATATATAGCTTATATCCTTCCTCGATAAACGAGCTATATAACACTGAAAGAATTTTCCAAATCGGACAAGTAGTTCCTGAGATTACCGAAATTCGAACGTCGCCCTCAGTGTATAAATACTTCTCTTCTTCTTACCCTTATCCCACATAAGTAGGGTCGGTACAACATGTTTCTCATGTTGTGGTATATGATTTGGCTTAATTTTTACGATCGGCCGCCTGCCTGACATCAACCCTCCTCCATCATTTTTGAATATCTTAATACAAATTTTAATTTTCAAACCTATATGAGACAGAGTTAAAAATTATATTGCGGTTTATACGTTACTCATCACAAGTAACATTGATGTTTGAAAGTTTCATACAGGTGTGGATATTCTATTTTACTAATTTATTTACGTTGCAACTAGTGCTGGCCATTAGTCGATACTCGAACAGCCGTTATTGAAAATTATCTCAAAATAATCGAATGAAATTTTATCTAATTAAATATTAAATTAGAAATCTCAATGGAATTTAAATTAACTTATACGTAAAACTAGTTGTTAGGAATCTTGAAACTTTGCAAACTGACACTTTGCAGTGCTATAATAAAAAACGCATCACAACAGAACAGATATTTCACCTCGTAATTGAACAATATGTCTAAAATTCGCACACTTAAATGTGGCCATTTATGTATTCCTATAGTGGTGACCACTTCGAATATACTTCATCGATAATTATTGTTAATTATATTTTGCTAGATAAGACGAAGCCTGGTGAATCTGCCTTAGTCTTTCAAGCCCATTACGTTTTAGGCAATACGAAAAATTGCTACAATGATATCTGATTCAGCATAAATTGTTTTCTTTAGAATTTGTTTTCCACTAGAGATTACAAATAAAAAGTTATGAAAGCAAAGATAGAAGCTTCGCTTATAGAAAGTACGTGTATGTGTCTCACTAAAGAATTTAGCTCGCATGATTACATTAGTTATTCCCGTTGTTGTATTTAAAGCAATAGTTCACGTCGACTGTCGAGTATTCTAGCAACCGTGAGCTTATTTTCATTCAAATGAGTATTCTAAGCACTCATCTAAAAGCTAGCTGAAGCTGTGAAAGCAATGAGGGCAACAGTGGTTAGTCAGTTGGAAAAAAGAGCTAGGAGTATTCTTATTTACAAAAATCGGTATAACAAGCTATCGATAATTAGAGTTTTATTAAAATCCACTTATAACAAACCTTCCGTTACAAAAACATCCATTAACTAACTTGAGACATCCAAGCCAACCTCACCTGTACGTGTTGCACCCTGCTGAATAACGAACGAGGCAATGGCGAAAGCGGGGTGGTAGGGTTTTACAGCCTGACTGGGTCGCAACCACCATGTATATGGCGAAAAAGCCCGTCATAGTGATTCGCTTTTGCGGGTCGCGTTTCGGGATCAGCCTGTGCATATCCAGCTTTTCGCAGGCCGGCATGACAGCGGTGACCGACGATGGATCAAGTGTCACTCGGTGGTCGCTATTGTCTTTAGATTGTACTGCGCTTACCATCAGGCACAGTGCAGTCATTTACCGTGCTACTATAAAAAATAATCGATTCCTATTAATTTTGTATAAACTTATTCTTAAAATAACAATTTTAAAAAAATACTCAAGTAAAATTATAAAGTATCATAATTTATTAAATGTATTGGCGAAGCAGTTTTTGTATAAAATTAAACCGCAGATTTTTTTTACATATCGACTTTCCGATCTGTGGCCTTTTATAAATCAATTCAAAATTTTGTAAAAAAAATACGTAAACAAATAAAAACAGGTGCATAGTACTATGTGTACCACAAACTTTAACTAAAGCTCGGTAGCGGTTTACCGTGGGAGTCGGTCCAATCATTAGCCCGGATTACTCTAACTAGATCTTGCACTTGTTTCATACGACTTCCTACTTCAGTTCATGTCTAACGAATTATTATAGCTGTACAGTTAACTACTTCGTAAAAAGCGCCGATAACTAAGATAATAATATATTGATTTTCTTATGCTACGACATAAGGAATTACTTATTTTTCATTTTTTATTGTAATCGTTTGATAACAAAATGTATCAGATCTTAGTGTAATTCAAACACTAACTATAAATCCATTCTTTGTATGTCTATGACTTCACTATAAGTGTTGTATTGTAACTTCCTAAGTAATATTAGGTCTTTACCTATGAAATTGAAATTGTCGTTGACGTTGCGTGCCGCTTGTGCCGCGTTGCTGCCACCACGGTACTCATATTCTATAATTACTCGAATTCTTAACGTATCCATGATGACAAAAATGATTGAAATGCGATGAAAATGTAACACTAATCAATAAACAAATTACTACTTTTGGAAAAAGAATTCCATGTTTTTCAATAAAATTAATTTGAAATTAGAATTCTTAACCAAACAACAATTATTTTGATTTGCAATGGCCAGTACTGCAGAACGGCTATTTCATAGGTAAAGACCTGTTATTATAAATAGCAATATGAGTTTGTTTATTTGTTACGCTTTCATACGTTAACTATTTTCCTGATTAAATTATTATGAAATTTTGTGAACATTTCAGCGGTAAGGAAAAAGATATATAAGATAGATTTCATGAAGATAATATAAAGTTCCTGAAGTATAGTCTAATCTAATCTAATAGTTACCATCGAAAATTGAATAACGACAAAATATAGCTTACCACAACTTAGTGGTAGAATGATAGTTTCCATTAAAAAAACAGTTGGGTGTGCAATTTTTATAGTGATGAGTTAATCGGTGTTGGCGTTCACTATTGTCATATGAATATACCTATATCCATTTTTAGTCAAAAAAAAAGTTACATTTGGGTAATAAACACTTTTGTAATTCGAACAACAAATAAAATAAACCGCTATTTCTTGGTATAAATTTTATCAGACCATTACAAACGAATGAAGGGCTCCTCTACTAACTACTTAACAATAGACAAAACCGTTTAGAAATAAAGCGCTTCAAGATAATGAGTGGAAACGGATTAATAACACTGACACCAAAGACGGCAACGCCTAAGGATTAAAAAAAACAGACATTTAAAAAGGTCGTGTTCCAAATAAAAGAAAAAACAAACGTTCGATTTTTAAATTCGGACTAAAGGGTTTCGCCGCACCACAGGCGCCGCATATGTGTTGCCATGAAAAAAGTCAAGGACAAAAAAAAAGTGTAAAACGGCCCACAAAATAGACATAATTTATACTTGAATTAACGATGCCATTGTGCTATTCCGTTGTAATTTTTATTTACGATTGTTTACCCTATTTTATGTTTTAATATGACGCTGAATTTATGGCTGTTTGATTTTTGGACGTTGGAATCTGAACTTTTTTCGGAGGGATGTTTTAATTTATAGGGTGGTTTTATCGACATTTTGACGCGAGTGGGTAGTTAAGGACAGGGTTAAACAATAGTAAAGACATTTGAGCACGACCACAAGGGCTCTAACGTCCTATATATACATTGTTTTTTAAAAGTAATGAAGGGTAATTAAACCCTTTTCATTTTTATAGCACTTTGTTTTTTTTTTACGTTTGACCAAAATTTATCTGACATTAAATAACAATGTGGTCTAAACACGCTACTTAAACCTAGAGGCTAAACAGTAATACGAAAAAACAAAGTAGGCAAATATATGTAAATAATAATAATTGATATATGGAAAACCTCGCTTATGAATTCAGAACTAACTAGACTAGTATTTGCATAAGTAAACCTTATTAAAGACATATTTCCATTTTTTTTCTCTTCACACCAGCAAGGCGTAATAGGCGCTTCTGCCAGCACACGGTTACGAAAAACCGTCACCCTGAAGTTAGCTATAGTCAACATTTTGTTTCTTTGTATTTGTTGTTTGCATTTCTTTGTATTAATACTTTCAATGTATTAAATACCTTTTTTCTATTGTTAGTGTCGTTTTTTCTACAAACGTAGAATAAGGCGAAAGATAAAATTTTTGAAAAGATTTTTATCTTGTTACGCCAAAGAAGTATAACTTCTAACGCGTGCACATAAGTACACACACATTTTGTTTTTTTTTGTTTTATTTGTTAGATATTTAGTCCTTCCTAAAAAAAAACAATTATCACGTCGTCTTCATCCTTACATATTATAAAACAGAGTCCTCTGCTAGATATATAATTCGCCAAGGTGTTTGCTATTATCAGGGCGGGACAATGTCCGCCGATTCCGCTAGTTTATCATAAAGTAATTAAGGCTTAAATAAATTATAAGAGGTGTGTTTTCTTGAGGGGTCTACTCAAGTGTTATGTAAACACTCATGGAGGTGGGGGTCCCAGTTTTACTTACCTTTGATGACATAGAGGGAGGATGCGGTCCTAAATTACATAAATACTTCTTACTTAATACAAGAACAGCCTCAAAATGGACAAGCGGTGTGGTGTTTATGGTTTTTCCTCTATACGTAAAATTAAAAAAAAAAACAACTTAGACGAAGTCGCAGGTATCAGCTAGTAACGTTATAAAAACCTATATCGAGAAATCAACACATAGATATTTTATTACATTTTTATTATCGAAGGAATTTCTTACAAAACGACAACGCCGGTTTATGAATGTCGAGTCGGCTAGATTAGGAGATTATAATCCTTTATAAATTTATTAATGATTAATAAGGATATTGAATATTTTAACATCGATTGGTCCCTGTTCTTGTAGCGTTTTAACAAAACAGTAATGTTTTGAAATAATAAATAAATTAACTTTATTTAATCGTGCCAACAGAATTACTTATAGTTTCGCGAAACGAACCACGCGGACACAGCTAGTAAAAAATAATTATGTAAAAATAGCTTCAATCGTTTTTAAGTTACAAGTAGACTAACGAACAGACAAATAACTATCCCTTCCTTTTATAAGATCTAAGGATATCTAACAATCGTCATTTGAACACTTGATATTGCAATCTAACATCACTACTTAAGGTCAATAATTTAACTGCCTCAATTGTGGTTGAAAATTTTGAGATTTCTACGTAACCTTACCCTGTTGAATAAATATAAAATTACACGAGTATATTTGGATTAGGGACAAATAAAATTAACTACGGAATCTTTTATATCCTTATCTATCTCCTAAACTAAAGCGATCTAATATGAACGCGAGTTCTTTAACGTCCATAAAAATGTGAACGTTAGCTTCAACAGGGCGACCGTATCGAATCGTAAAGTTTTTATCTCTTCATTGCCCTATATATAAATATATACACGATAGCCCCATGTGTGAAGGTATTTTCTACCATTTCCCTGCTATTTAACTTTGTGACTATGACATGAGGGATGATCTTTATTTTATCTTGGGTAAATCCGTTATGGATGCCCACCCTCCCGGGGGAGAGAGTGAGGTATGTCCGACTCCCGCGGACTCAAACCGCCACGGTGTACGACCGCCGCTCTTGTTCGGGTGCCACGAGATCTCAGTAGTCCTTCATCGTGTCACCCCAGCGACTGGCTGTCCCTCAGACTCATTAACGTACCAGTCCCACCCTTATCAGGAGACAGTCACGCATACACAGTCTGCCTCCTCAGTTCGCCGAACCTGTGCAATCGGAACATCGACTCCCCGACCCATCTTCCCTAGGTCCAAATGAGGGGATCTATATGTGTAGGTCTGATATACGACACGTGCGGCCTTATCCAATGGGCTACAATCGTCCTAATAGCGGACCACTATAAGTTAATTTCTGTATAAACTATTAATTCCGTATTTCTAGACTTGTTAACTGCTGCCCTGGGATCGATAAGAAACAGTTTAAAAAATTCTTATTTAGTTGTTTACATAAGCATGGAAGGGGGGTAACCGCATTGCTTACTTTTGCTGACGAGGGGGAGAGGGGGAAATTACAAAAAATCTGGTTACGTAATACACGAACGACACCTCACACCATTTAGTGTTACTAAATAAAAAAATCAATAAATGTCGCTATCCACTAATAGTTCGGCCTTTCGGACCATTCAGTTTTCTATATTAATATTATAAAGAGGTAAAGTTTGTGACGTTGTAGAGGGTAATCTCAGGAACTACTAAACCGATTCTTTTACCAATAGAAAGCCACGTTTATTGTGAGTGTCATAGGCTATATATATCATCACGCTAAGGGCAATAGGAGCGAAGCTACAATGAAAAATGTTTTAAAATTGGGGCTTTTTCCTTTTCAGAGCTTCCGCTGCGTCTTAGCCCAAAATAACTATTCCACGCGTGCGAAGTCGCGGGCAGACGCTATTAACTAATTATATTATCTATACTAATATCATAAAGAGGTAAAGTTTTTGGGTTGTATGTGGTACTATCTGGGGAGTCGGAGAAAAATGGTCGAACGAAAACGTTTCTTATAAACGCTGCCTTAATTATGAGATATATATGATTGAGTTCTAAAGAAAAGCTGTAGCTTGATAATGCCTATTACCGCCCAACAAAACGGGCACGGGTCAGCTAGTACCAAATAAAATTCAATAAATGTCACTATCTACAAAAATACTTACTACTTATGTCTCAATTATCTTAAGACATAGTATAGGCTAAAAGTCACGGAGATAACATTTCCGTTACTCAATAATGGATATTATAGTAAAGTGCCAAAACCCGGTAAATTACCTTGTTATTCTTGTAAATCTATTTCATTTGTCCATCAAAAAGAGATATATTTCACATCAACCATTACAATAGTCTTTAGAATGATACAATAATTCACACAATTTACGTGTAAATTACAAGATTATATATGTAACGCACCAATAAACATAAATATACCATATCTAAATATATACTCTAAATATTTTGAAAGTATAAAATAAAAATATAATGACTCAATAAAAGTAATGCGTTCTCGTATATCTTGATTTCAAATTCGCGAATTTCATTAACTAAAAATTTTTGACTTTCGTCCATTATCCTAGAGATTCCCTTGCGTTTTATGAGACAAAAAGTATCCTAGATGTAATCACATTTACAATGTCAAAAAAGGTTTTATTAAATATGCTGAAGATATTTCCATAGGGCACTTTAAACAAGACACATGAGGCGATAAATGTAATTAAAAGGTATAAGAAAGTAAACAAAAATTATCTTTAATATGTGCTATAAACGAGTGACATTACATATTTTGTCAAAATTTCGTGCGATTCCATATGGTGTAGTATTTAGCTAAACTTAATTAACCTATTTATTGAGCAGTAATTGTTAGTAAATTATGCTTTATATTTTGTCATTTTTTATTAGTTTAAAAATATATTAGAGACATATAATAATATACGGTATGGTTTGAATACACTATATATACATTTGAAAACTCGTTTCTCTTTCATTTGTTTACATATAAATAGTGATTTTTTAATACATTAATCTATGTATTTATTTTGGTAAAATCTGTAAAAACAACAAACATTCTTTTGTTAAAGTAACATAAATAATTTCTTTGATTATTTCTTAATTTATTAATCGTTCCAAATAGAAGATAACTGTCAAACCATCATGTTTGCATTTCACATATAAATTCAGTAAAAATGTAGAACTTGAAAAACAATAGCAGGTGGCCATTATTATGATATATGTCACGTTACAGAGTTTACATTTATAAAATACAAAGACTACGTACATTTTTATTAGAACAATTGTTACTCAGAAGCGTAAATAGTATAATTAACCCAAAATGACTACCGCTTGTTAATAGTAAAGTAAATAGTAAGTGTTCGCCATCCGATATACACGTATTCATTTGTGAATCATGCAATTTCGATTATATGGTTCACAAATGTATATATGTATGAATAGCTTAGAATAGTTAGCTAGGTCAGACGCGACTTTTTCCAGGTAATAGCCCAAGCCGAGGTGTGCGTGCAACCCTTGTGTATGTTACCTAAAACCCAAATCGGTTGAGTGCCTTAAGCGCCAACCTTAGTAGTCCGGTGAAGCTGTGAAGCCCCTGCCAGGTCAATAGCGTAGTCAGTACGAGAAAAAAAAAGGAATAATATAGAATAGATATAGATATAGAAGAAGTATAGAATAGAAGATTGTAGGATGTATTGTACCCATGTGTGTACAAATAAATGCGAAGCGGCGTTAAACACAGTGCGTATGAATTTTTTTAATAAACATTCTTTTTTTTTATATCATAGGTGCAAATGAACATGTGGGTCACCTGATGTTAAGTGATCACCACTGTCCATGGACACTAACAACACTAGAGGAGTCGCAAGTGCGTTGCTACCCTTCGGGGGATGGGTTAGAGGAGGGAGAGGGAGAGGAGAGAGGAGAGGGGAGTGGAGGTGGGCCTCCGGTGCTCTAACTGACCGAACGACACGCAACAATGCAAGCACTGTTACTTCACGTCGGTTTTCTATGAGAGGGTGGTACTACCCTGACGAGGGGGGAGAGGGGGAAATTACAAAAAATCTAGTTACGTAATACACGAACGACACCTCACACCATTTAGTGCTACTAAATAAAAAAAATCAATAAATGTCGCTATCCACTAATAGTTCGGCGTTACGGACCATTTAGTTTTACCAAATAAAATTCAATAAATGTCACTATCTACAAAAATACTTACTACTTATGTCTCAATTATCTTAAGACATAGTATAGGCTAAAAGTCACGGAGATAACATTTCCGTTACTCAATAATGGATATTATAGTAAAGTGCCAAAACCCGGTAAATTACCTTGTTATTCTTGTAAATCTATTTCATTTGTCCATCAAAAAGAGATATATTTTACACCAATTACAAATAGTCTTTAGAATGATACAATAATTCACACAATTTACGTGTAAATTACAAGATTATATATGTAACGCATGAATAAACATAAATATACCATATCTAAATATATACTCTAAATATTTTGAAAGTATAAAATAAAAATATAATGACTCAATAAAAGTAATGCGTTCTCGTATCTCTTGATTTCAAATTCGCGAATGAATAATTCAAAGGTCAAAACCGGCGAGACGGTCAGCAAAAACATTGTTTGAAGTTCAAACGCAAACATGTTATTAATGATTCTATAACATAATTATATGTTAAACATAACAAAGATATGTTTTTTCAACGTACGAATTCAGGATATTTATAAATGTCAGCGACGCCTATTGGCCTAGCAAGGTCTATTTAATAATATACATTACGTTTTGTGATAAAAACAAATTAAGTCAATGGGATATTTTATAACAATATGTTTTAATATTAATATATTCCAAAATCTTTTAATTATATATGATATTAGCTGTGGATACTAATGTAAAAAAGCAGTGACTAAGAAAATCATATGAATGTATTAAGTCCATTTAGTTACCTACTTTTTTGAAGGTGGTAGAGCCACGCTGAAGCTATTACTGGTTTCAGCATGAATGGGTCGGTTCGTCCGGGGTAGTACTACCCTCTCACTGAAAACCGACGTGAAGTAACAGCTTGCATTGTTGCGTTTCGTTCGGTCAATGAGAGCGCCGGAGGCCCATTTCCCTTCCCCGTCCCCTCTCCCTCTCCTCCATCCCCTCTCCCCACAATCACAGGCTGGCAACGCACTTGCGACTCCTCTGGTGTTGCAAGTGTCTATGGACGGTGGTGATCACTTAACATCAGGTGACCTATCTGTTCGTTTGCATCCTATGATATAAAAAAAAAACTTTTCTCACGTACATAAAGCGCGTTGTCTGTCTGTCTGTTCGTGATAAAATCAAAAACTACTGAACGGATTTTCATGCGGTTTTCACCAGTAGACAAAGTAGTTTATGAGGAAGGTTTAGGTATACAATTTGTCAAGATTTTATATTATAAGGGCGGGATAACGTCCGCCGAACTAGTAGTTACAATAATAAGAGACGTAGACGTAACATTGCACATCGTTATGTCACAATAGATAAAGGAATCATAAAAATCGGTATTGTAGCTACTGAAAAATCAGTTACTCAATAAAGCACAAAGTTATACCTCTAGGTAAAGACAAAACCATTTTTCTGTTTAAGTCATATTACAAATAAAATAATCTTAAACAAATGCATATCCTAGCCCATAAATACCGCCGAATTAGTGAGATAGCATTCGATGAATTCTGATTGTTATTAATTTCCTTATATGGATGTCCTAGGGATCCAATTATAGAGGAAAAAATCCCGGAAAGTCGGCTCACAGGAGCACAGAGGGACCGCGACCGCATCTATTAACACTAGATTCACAGACGACAGGTCAGACAGGCCACAAATATCCCGAAATCGTTCATCTTTTAGGGAACATTGACGGAATCCCATCAGGTTACTTGGAAGTGACCCGATCCCCATCGATCTTTTTATCGTAACGTGTTCCTGGAAATGTTAACGATCGCCGGTGATTCTAATGTTGCCAGGTTTGATGCGAAATTACGAGGTTTTCTATCAAAAAGTGGTTTGACAATTGCGTATTATATTTTGCAAATATTTTAGTTGCTGATAGTGACTTTTTGCTTATATTTTTGAATATGGATAATTTAGTATATTGCGAAGTCTTTATTTACAACATGCTTTTATTACAGTGACTTGTATCAACGTACTGGGATTTACACATTTACAGGACCTTTGTAATTAACATGGCTCCACTTCCGTAGTCCGTCTGAGTAATTTTAAATTTTGCACAGATCTTAAGAACCGATAATAACCTGACAGTTATATCACCCTAACTTAATTTCTGGAGCAGGATAAGAAAACGAAGGATTTTAGTGATTTTATACGTGCCACGAATTGATAACATATATTACTGTTATAATTAAATACACAAAATATTTTTCTAACCAGACATAGTTTATTTATTATTTTAATTCTATGAATTACTTTCAAAGAGTGGTACAAAACATTTAAAAAAAACAGAATCAAAAATATATTCAACTTTACACATTTTTGTCCGTTATCTCACAAATCTATTTCACAAAATGCTATATATCGTAACTGCATTATATAAATATTATAATCCGAAATGTTGAATCCTGAAATGAGCCGCATTTGCAACATAACATCGAGGTAAAACCATTAGCATGGCGATAGGTCTCCCTAGCTAGCTACCACCGTCGAGTTATAAATTTTTCGTCAAACACCTACGGATGTATTCTGGTAGCACTTAAGAGCCAGTTTAGGTTTGACGTTTTTACAATCCTGAACCATATCGTCATTAACATCAGGTAAATAAAAAATTACAGGAAAATAATACAATGTTACTAAATACAGGATACCTAGCAACACAGATCGACCTACGAATGCGTTATGCCCGCGTCTCCGCCAACCGAAATCGACATTTTTACAAGGCTATCTTACAAACGGCTATTATTCCCACAACGCCGGAACAAGGACCAAGTCGGTGTCCGTTTTCGGTGAGAATTTTAAAAAAATATGTCCCATTGTTATGTTTACACATCGGCCAATTAACACACGACACGGGAAAGGGATAAATCGTGTTATATTTTTTACACTACAGTTAACATATATTTTTCTAACATTTTCACCTTTGGGCTATTGTCGTCTGGGAAAACTAGTAAAACATCTCACATGTTAGAAATAGTATAAAGACACTGCCCCTTTCAGTCATATAGTGCAGTATAACAAGGTAGTAAATACTGCAGCAATTATATTTCAAGGAGAATTCAATCGACATATGGGAATATTGGTATAGTAAAAGAAAAATTTCAAATTAAGAATACTCTATTTTACTTTGTGGGTTTTAGGTTAAGACGATAATCTCATCTGATTTTAAATAACGATGTAGTCTATATATATATATATATTGTATCACGTCAAAATGACTGCTCTGTGCCTGATGGTAAGCACAGTACAATCCAAAAACAATGGCGACCACCGAGCGACACACTGTCCATCGCCGGTCGCCGCTGTTATGCCGGCCTGCGAAAAACTGGATATGCACAGGCTGATCCCGAAACGCGACCCGCAGAAGCGAATCACTATGACGGGCTTTTTCGCCATATACATGGTGGTTGTGACCAAGTCGGGCTGTGAAACCCTACCACCCCGCTTTCGCCATTGTCTCGTTTGTTATTCAGCAGGGTGCACCACGTCCAGGTGAGGTTGGCTTGGATGTATCAAGTCTTAGATGTTATTCGACACCCCTTACACCCCAGATATGATACAGATCTGGTAAACACGTTAAACTAGAGACGACTGGTTCTCAAGAGCAGCTGCTGGAACACACCAACAGGCGCTTGGCGACAGGTTTTCAACTCGAGTGTGGTAGCTAGCCAGGCGAACATAGAAAAAGACCTACCACCATATGTACTACGGTCTCATTGCAACGTTTTCCTTTCACCGAAAGTTCCAACATATTTCCAAGGATTCGAACCTACGTCCATCGAGGCGGTGTCCGAACACGCTATCAAATAAAGCACTATAGCTTTAAAAATACTAACAAATAATAACAAACTCGTACATAGCCTCAAACACAATCATTGTAATCATAAGTTTAAAAGCAAAAAATAATATAAAACTAGACTTAGAATATAGCTTACGTCAGATAGTCTCATCATCATCATTATTACCCTTATCCCACCTAAGTAGGGTCGGCATAACATGTTTTCTTTTTCCACTCTCTCCTGTCAAATGTTATCTCAGTATTCACACCTTTCACGTACAGATCATTTTCCAAGCAGTCCATCCATACCTTTTTCGGTCTTCCTCTACTCGTATATCCGTCCACAAACATACATCAGATAGTCTATGATCTAATAACATGCGAATGTGGTGATAGAAGTTAATTCATGCTAATAGTTATGCCCTATTTAACTCTCTTTCCCACGATTCTCTCGTCTTAATACGATGACTGTTTCGTTGAAATTCATGAAGGCAAATTTTAACGACATTTAATTATCATGGCCTATGTTCCTAGACTCATTCCGGATCTTATGACTAGTTTCTCAACGGTGGCCTAGCTCTCAGCTGCATATTTTTGCGAGGTCTTTGTCCTTTGTATAAAGCACTAGCTTATGCTCGCGACTTCGTCTGAGTGGAATAGTTACTTTGTGCTAACGCTAAAAAAACGCCGATTGTGAAATATTCTTCATTCTTGCTCCGCTCCTATTGGGCTTAGCGTGATAATAACCTACAGCCTTCCTCGATAAATGAGCTATCTAACACTGAAAGAATTTTTCAAATCGTTTCAAATAGTTCCTGAGATTAGCGCGTTCAAGCAAACAAACTCTTCAGTAACGTTCTAAATTCGCCATTAGTATAGAAGTATACTTATAGATACCAATAATAAATATAAATATATGAATTTTAAAATACAAAATTTAATAAATATAAAGACAACAGTTTGTTAAAGAATATTCATGAACACGTTAAAAATATACGGATATTTTGTACTCGAATTGGTGCGTGAAGCGTTTGCACGAGCGAATGAATGCCTTAGCAATAGTTGAGCTTGTAACACCTTAGAACCGCTAATAATTATACGAGGAACACTATGAATTACCAGTAAACTCCGCTATTTTCATGTTTAAGTCAAGCTGCCATAAGTTCGTATCCTGCAAGGAGTTGGAATTAACGAAGGGCAGCATCGTGAGAAAACCATAGACTGTGGTAGAGCATTGTAATGCCCGTCTGGTTACATGACCTGAAGTTAAGAATCTATAGAACGTATAGGTTTTTTCAGGCCACTGCACTTGAAATCTTCCTCTTCCTCTAGATTGTAAACAATAAACAAACATTACGTTTCATGTCACAATTATTTTAACACACTTATTTTATTTATTAAACATTTTTTACAAAAAACTTTTACAATAGCCGCCAAACTCGGCAGAACTTGTATCTTGGTAGCCAGAAAACGATTAGACAGCGTGTTGTACAGGTTGAAGCACCTTAGCGGGCCTTTACACATATGACTATTTACAACCAAAATTTGTTACGTTACAAAAGGTGATTTGACAAATAAGTATATACACAAATACATATATACATCCATAAACAGCTAAAACAAAGCTAACATATATGCATATATGTTATATATATCAATATTTATGCAACTAACACCCACCAAAACTAAATAATATATCTTATGCAATTAAAAAATAATTACCCTGTAAATTCCAGCACGAAAATCTCTAATTCTAAATTTGCTTTTACTACGGCGTAAAATGTGCACTATACTCATATTGTTTATTCTACTATTAATAAACTTCAACAATAATTTCATACGATCGCGACAGAAACAACTTGTTAACTTTAGACAGAAATGTTCCGTTTGATACTTTCGTTTCTTGTATATATTATCTTTTGCTTATATTTACTTCAAAAGCATTTGAAAGTTGTGATTAGTTAAGAAAAGGTTATTATATTTCAAATAAATAATTCATTTGTGGCGAACTCCTATCAATTAAACTCTGGACTGTCCAAAAACCATAACATTGTAATTTCCATACAAACGAAGATTGATCATATGATGTATTAGTCAAACTACGCATCATAAGTATAATATATAAAAAAAAAGTAATGTAAAGGAAAATATAATGAAAAAAATTGTTAGACATTTAAAAACATGATTCGCCATTTTGAGATCTGGGTTTTAAAAACTCAGCCTAGGGGTTAAAAACAAAATGAACTCACTATTAAAAGATTATTGTTTTTATTATAATGTGATTATGACATATATTTTCTAACAAGATGGTGGCCGCCTTCTTAGTACTTTCCAGTAAGTTTTTATATTGCTTTGAATTCATGTTTGCTGTTATTTGTAATCAATAAGAATAATAAAAAAAATATACTTATTCCAAAAAATGCCAATAATTGATTACAATATTAAATCAAATGACGAAAGATTATACAAAATAAAAGCGGTTAAAAGACAGACAAAATCCCGGCACAAACTATGTTTGTTCCTGTGAAAAATAAATGTCTTTTTTATCTGTCCATAGGGAAAAATACAGCAAATGTTATATAGTATATAGTCAAATGACGAAAGATTATGAATAAAAAATAAAAGCGGTTGAATGGCAAACTAAAATCCCGCCAAAAACTTTTATTTACTCCTGTCAAAATTGAATGGTTTTTTTTATCTATACCTAAGCACAGATAATAAATACGTAGTCGATGTCAATTTTGAATGCTATAAAACCACAACTTCGCTTCAATACTGCAAACGGATGAAAGGGGAACTTACCTTATTAGGAAACGGCTGAAATCGTATGTAACAGAAAATGCAAAGCGACATAGAAAGCTTTGAATCCTAATTTAGTGGTGTTCGAGTTATTTATACAGTAATAAATACGTCAATTATGGTACTCTAGCCGCGACTGATTTATACGGCGTGCACAATTTGAGTTTACAGTGAAAAATAGTGTCATAGGGACGTCTCGGCGTACCGTCCTGTCGTATTGTATTACCCATATGTTTATTTTAATCTGTAACTTTGTTCCATATTCGGTTTCGTCGTATTTAAAACTTCATTTGTTAATGACTGAACAGTTTTATGTTAATTCCTTATAGTGAAATGTTGCGTTTTCTTATTATTATTTAAAAGTAATAAGTCATAGTGGTCGGCATTTAGCAACATATTTTTCGGAATTCGTGTACTTTTAATTTAAATTAATAACTGACGATGAAGGAAAACATCGTGAGGAAACCTGAGAATTGTCCTTGTAGTACCATGTAGTATGTGGGAAAATATAAAACTGTGGAATTCTTACAGTTTGAAATCGCCAATACGCCGTGAGCTGGGCAAGCGTGGTGATTAATAATCACTGATTATGCCCTCCGGGAAGAGGCCTATAGCCTCTATAGAGGGTCTCTTACAGGCTGATGGTGATTATGATGATTAACATGTATTGCAAATGAGACATTACTTCTGTATTTGTAATAAGTTTTGTAGTCCTTGGACCGTATCTGAAAATTATGAAAAGAATATTCATAATTCATATTCATCGGTTCAGTTCGTTTTTTTTTTTATGTCATAGGTGGCAAACGAACAGGTGGGTCACCTGATGTTAAGTGATCACCACCGTCCATGGACACTAACAACACCAGAGGAGTCGCAAGTGCGTTGCCACCCTTGGGGGAAAGGGTTAGGGGAGGGAGAGGGAGAGGAGAGAAGAGAGGGGAGGGGAGGTGGGCCGAACGAAACGCAACAATGCAAGCACTGTTACTTCACGTCGGTTTTCTGTGAGAGGGTGGTACTCCCCCGGACGAGCCGACCCATTCATGCTGAAATCAGTAATAGTTTCAGTGTGGCTCTACCACCATCAAAAGATAACAAAAATTTTTTTAATTATTATTTATACGTTTTAGCATTTGATTATGATCTTTTGTGACGTTAAATGTCAATGTCGATACTGCAAAAAAAGTACAAAATGTATATTTTTTAGTTGGTTTAAAAAAATTGAGGCTTTATTTTTTCCTTAATAAAGTTATCTACCAAAAAAAATATTACTCATTCCTTCCGCCTGTTATATTTAGAACAATATGTATTATTTAAAGTTATATTACGGTCACGATTTCATACACAATGGTCGTCTAGAAACATACACAAAAAGAAGGAATAATCAAGTCAACCACATTGTGTCAAATAACAGAGATAATAAAATTTAATTTCATCATATGAAATCCCTAACATGGCGACGGATAAAGGATGTTCTTTGGCATTGTTTCGAACCTATAAAGATCGTACACGATAGCCCCTTGCTTACTAGTGTCTCTCCGTTATCGATACTCGATCATTGACATCGATAAATTGACGTTCTTCAGATGTTTGCCCTTTTGATATATCGATTTATGGTTTAGAAATTTATGTAAACATACATAACGTCAAGTTTTTATGTTTATTTGAGTATTTTCACAAGGGCTTTAATTACAAATGACAATAGCGGCAATATTTCAATAATGCATTACGTTGCTATGTTATTTTACGATAATTGTTTTTTTTTATGTCAAAAGGCGGCAAACGAACAGGTGGGTCACCTGATGTTAAGTGATCACCACCGTCCATAGGCACTAGCAACACCAGGGGAGTCACAAGTGCGTTGCCAGCCTGTGTTTGGTGGGAGGGGAGAGACGTTAGGTAGGCCTGCGGTGCTCTCACTGACCGAACGAAACGCAAGAATGCAAACACTGTTACTGGGTGTTTCTGTGAGTCAGGTGATAAACCGGGCGAGCCGACCCATTCATGCTCAAACCAGTAATAGCTTCAGCGTGGCTCTACCACCTTAAGAATTTTTATAAGTTACCTAGTTAACTTATAACCACCTACCTTACCTAGTTGTTATAAACTGTTCCCGGTTATTGGGTTATTAGCTATGTTATTTGATATTGTAATTTACAAGAATGAAATAAGTATTCATTATTAGTATCGCGAATTTTGCGTTGAATAACGCCAAGTTCTTTCTTTTTCATGCCATTGCTTGCTGTATAGCTTCTGCTTTTTCACACCAATAATAATCACGGATAATAAACAGCAGATTTATTATGTCTTCAATATTTTGTTATTTATTTGGTAGGAATAATGTATTACAATGATAATGATGAACATGTACAATAGATTACATATAATTCATATAATTGTCCAAATAAGTTAAAATCACTTCATTACCTACTGCTATATTTGCGCTTAATTTTTATTTTGTGTCACAATAATCGATTTAATTAATTATCGATATGGAATTTATATTATCGTGTATTCCCTAAAATGCTATCTTTACGTAATTCTCACGCGTTCGTTCCTTGAACCAATTTCTCCAAACAGGGTTCTGTACCTATTATTGGGAATGGGGTTTAATAGGTTTTTGATAAGATAGCATACAATCAGTTTATTGTGACGGTTCGGCCATCACATTGTTCGTAGCAGTGCGACATCTGTGTGCATAATATCTGGAAAGAAATATTCGTTCATTAGATATGCATACAGCAATTTGTGTAACAGACACTCTACTATGCGTTTTAAAAGTCAAGATAATCGCTTCCGCTCCTATTTACTAATTATTTATCAATGTTGTGTAGCCAGCAAAACTATAAGATATAATAAATATTTTTATTTTTGTTAGACATATAAAAAATAGTCGAGGCCGGTAGTCCGGTGAAGCTGTTAAGACCTTGCTTGGTCAATAGCGTAGTCATTTCGAAAAATAAAAAATGTCGAGGCAGTATAAGGGCTGCCGACAGAAGTGAAACCCCAAAACAATAAAATAAATATGTCCGCTTTTAATTTTCATATTGATAATAGTGTGAAAGACAATATTTAAATTTCAGATATTGTTTATTGAAATTATTAACAGTAATGTGGTTTTCATATCTATGGGCACTCGGAGCAATAATTATATACATTTTTATAAAGTCTATTTAGTTAATCAGACATATGATGAGTTGCAAAATATCAATAATACATGTACACAAGCCCCTATAAAACGCGTTGCTAGTCTGACATAAGCCGCGCAAGCACAATACGTCCTGTCACGCTTACGTAGCATGTCGAGACGCGAAATTATAAATATATCACCTCACCAAGAAATCATAAAGCATATTTTCGAGTAACATTTAGTTTTGGTCTCATTAAAATCGGTTCACTGTATCAAAAGTTATTGTAATTTTAATGACGACGCGATTTATGTACTAGAGAAAAGTAGATAAGTGAATAGACTTAATACATTCACATGATTTTATCAGTAGTCCGGTGACGCTGTTAAGACCTTGCATGGTCAATAGCGTAGTAAGTTCGAAAAAAAAAACACATGATTTTATGAGTGCTTGTTTTTTTTAAATTAGGTACCATGCGGACGTAGTCGAGGGTATAGCTAGTTAGTTATAAGAGTGTAAATTATTACTTAAATTTATGACCAGTTACATGACATATATTATAATTTGCACATATTGCTATTTTTTTCGATCGTACAATTATTAATGAAGTTGCATACGAAAATAGACGGCAGTTTGTCAGTGATCGTCAAATCTAAATCAAATCAAAGATACTTTATTCAATTTAGGCCCTAAGTAGGCGCTTATGAACGTCAAAACTACCACCGATTCGGAAATCAACCTCATCAAGTAGAAACGGCAAGAAACTCGATCGGGTTTATCTTTTTAACGCACACATATTTAACTAAATAATTATCACTGTTTTAGTGGATGCACAGAGAGAGATGTCAACTCGAAACATCACCATTGTTCACATATTAATCCATCCTCCTTTTTGACACCAAAACCCAAACCAAAACTTGACGTGGCACTTAAACTTACAGGCCGGGAAATCGGTAATATGCTTTGGGACTTTCTAAAACCCAACGTTTACTTGAAACACAATTCTGACACTGGAAGCGTTTGGAGTTACCTTACTGTTTGTATTACCATCATAATGTCGTTATCCTACGTGGGTGCAAGTTAATTGATAATATTATATCTAAGATACACCTGCCTAATGCCTCAATAGTACTATTAGTAACGGTTTACTCTATCTCATTGATATGTCACGAGGTTCCATTGATGGAAAAAACTTGAAGTAATTATGGCTTATTTGATAGCGTGTTCGGGCATCGCGTGGATGGACGTAGGTTCGAATCCTTGCAACTGAGTCGCAGCTTTTGGTTTTGGTTTTTTCTAAGTCCGCCTGGTTATCGTGAAAATTTGTTGCCAAGTGCATGTACGTAAAATCGTCACGTAAAATTATTAACGGAATGTTCCCAATGGTAAATCGTTTCATAAATTAAAAACTCTTTCAATTACAAAAACATATACCAACGACCTACATTGTACATGTTGTCAACCACCATCAGCTGTTATTATACATATAAAATTATATAAAGTATGCAGCCAAACAATTAAACGCATTCAAATTTAACCTACATTATTATAAACTATTTTCAAGTTCAACAAACTCTCTACTATCTCACGTATTAATGAAGCGAAAACTTTGTACCCTTTTTTAAGCGAATTGCGTGAACAGATGAACGTGAAATTTGGCATAGTTAATGTTTATATGGAGGAGAAGTGCACAAAGTTATTTTTATTATATAAAATGCATTAAAAACCCATTATATTAATTAAAGTATACATTACTCACACTACTGCTTGTATGACACACATCATATGCACACATGTAAATGAAAAAGACGTTTCGCCGTCCTTCATTTTACGCTTACGTTCCAATTACCTTTTTTCATCCTACATTCAATATTTTTAACATGACTTACGATCCATACCTTACCTGCACTTTGAAATTAACTGGTCATGGTTAATTTTATAATATGTAAATCCATAATAAATAAAATAACATAAAATAAAAAAGCCTTCACTTTTTTTTTGTACAAATTTATTTTCACATATCTAAATTGTTGTCGCCTCTTCGGCGTAGGCCTCCCCTAGTTTTTTCCACAGGTCCGTCTCCCTTGCCTTTCTCATCCAATCTGCTCCACATCTTTCATGGAAAATATCCCGCCATTATATAGATTAATTATTAATTGATAAATCATTATTATTCTCTTTGATTTTATTGAATGTAAACATGAATGATGGTCGAATTTCGAACACTAGGCGACCACTAGTACATTGAAATATGCATAGTGTCAGTTACGATCTATAAAATAGCTGTTATGCAGATCCGAGTTCTGACACTGAAATGTTTAATTGGACCTTAAAATATTCAATTTCATAGTTTAATCATTATGAACGGAGACACAATACCGTTATTTTGCGTACACAATAAATATATTTAATTGATGGCATAATATTAACAGTAATACAAACTGTATCTAGTTTATTGCTATAGTAAATAATAGTATGTTAGATTTAATCTGTGCGCATAATGGTTGAAATTAATAGATCGACAATAAATCTTTAATAAAACTATTATATGCGATATTTATAATGTTTATAACTAGCTGTGGTCGCGACTCCTTTAGTTAACTCTAGTTAAGTCGCGTCGTCAATTACAATAACTTTTGATAGAGTCAACCGATTTTAATGTAACTAAGAATAAATGTTACTCGAGGATATTGTAGGTGGTAGAGCCACGCTGAAGCTATTACCGGTTTTAGCGTTATTTATTAGTTGACATTGACATGTCATTTTATTTGCATTTATTTTTCTATTATAGTTTTAATATTTTATATTATTATAATGGTTTATTGCATAGAAAACCGACGTGAAGTAACAGTGCTTGCATTGTTGCGTTTCGTTCGGTCAGTGAGAGCGCCAGAGGCCCACCACTTCTCCCCTCTCTCCTCCCGCTCCCTCACTCGCTCCTTCCCCCCAAACACAAGCTGGCAACGCACTGCAACTCCCCTGGTGTTGCTAGTTTCTATGGACGGCGGTAATCACTTAACATCAGGTGATCAGGTGGACCGCTTGTTCGTTTGCCTCCTATGATATAAAAAAAAATGATTTTCTGGCTGAGTTTTTATCGTGGAAACAGTACTTTAGCAGGATGCGTGTACAAACAAACAGACAGACAGACATTTCTAAAAATGATTGTAATGTATTTAATCGATATCGAATAATAATAACAATGCAAATCTAACATGTCTGTACTTATTAAATTTTCATGATAAAAAACTGTTGCAGGTGTCATGAAATAAGTAATAAGATACATTTCAATCATGTATAGAAATGTGTTTCTCTGTTTTAACAGGCATCACTGCTAAAATACTACGTTCATGACAAAACCTCTTCAAGAATATCATAAAGCATATTTTCGCGTATTATTTAGTCTTTATTTCATTGAAATTGGTTCTTTCTATCAAAAGTTATTGTAATTTTAATAACGAGGAGACAAAGTGGACCGCTTGTTCGTTTGCCTCCTATGATATAAAAAAAAAAGATTTTCTGGCTGAGTTTTTGTCGTGGAAACAGTACTTTAGCAGGATGCATGTACAAAAAAATAGACAGACATTTCTAAAAATGATTGTAATGTATTTAATCGATATCGAATAATAATAACAATGCAAATCTAACATGTCTGTACTTATTAAATTTTCATGATAAAAAACTGTTGCAGGTGTCATGAAATAAGTAATAAGATACATTTCAATCATGTATAGAAATGTGTTTCTCTGTTTTAACAGGCATCACTGCTAAAATACTACGTTCATGACAAAACCTCTTCAAGAATATCATAAAGCATATTTTCGCGTATTATTTAGTCTTTATTTCATTGAAATTGGTTCTTTCTATCAAAAGTTATTGTAATTTTAATAACGAGGAGACAAAGTACAAGAGAAAATTAGATAAGTAAATGGATTTAGATGACTTTATTAATTACTCATTTTTGTCATAAAGTTTCACGCAGACGAAGTCGCGGGCACAGTTAGTAAAATAATACTAATACTCTAAACCGGGTTTAGGCTAAAGGTTCAATCTATGAACAATTTTTTTTGTATCCAAAAATATGTGGTTAAACTGATCCTTTTTTTTTTCTCGATCTGACTACGCTATTGACCAAGCAAGGTCTTAACAGTTTCACCGGACTACTAAGGCGAGCGCTTAAGGCACTCAGCCGATTTTACTTTGACAACTAGCTCAAGGGTGCGCGGCACACCTCGGCTTTGGCTGTTGCCTGATACATGCAATTCGCGACCTATCTGAGAGAAACTGATCCTTCAGTTTACGACTCCGTAGCTTACTTATCTTACTTTATTAATCTATTCAGTTTTTTAATACTTCATAGGTATATCGTTTCACCATAATGTCATCTGCTGTTAAATGTGTTGGTATCGAATAACATCATAAGTCTCAAATAGACACCCAAGCCAATCTCACCTGCACGTGGTGCACCCTGCTGAATAACGAACGAGACAATGGCGAAAGTGGGGTGGTAGGGTTTTACCATGTATATGGTGAAAAAGCCCGTCATAGTGATTCGCTTCTGTGGATCGCGTTTCGGGATCAGCCTGTGCATATCCAGGCTTTTCGCAGGCCGGCATGACAGTGGCGACCGGCGATGGACAGTGTGTCACTCGGTGGTCGCCATTGTTTTTGGATTGTACTGTGCTTAACATCAGGCATAATGCAGTCATTTTGCCGTGCTGTTTTGTGACGTCACCAGACAAATTCCTTAGGGAAACTCCTCGATACGCTAATTAACAGTATTCGAAACACATAATAATTGTTCTGATTTGCTATTAGAAAGCTTCTTTCAAATAAACACTACATCACAAGTAACGCGTTAACTTCCGTCTCGCTGTGTCGTGATATCGCCGCGGGAGGTATTGACAAAGCACCACAATATTATTTAATATTCGTCGTTATTTCTCAGCTTAAAACAAATCATGTATAATACAATAATATAAAGTTAAGCGACAAGATATTCCACTGACTTCTGATTGTTGGAACTAAAGTAAAAGTCGCAATTATTGGTAAATTTTAAAGTGTTCTGGCATCATTTGAATGAAATAAAACTTGTATATTAACTCTAATACTAACAAATTCATCAACTTGTATCATTAATAATGCCCTCTAATCTAGTTTATGTAATGTCCCGTCAATTTCGTGCCAATTAAGTTTGTATATTTTGATTATAGTAGGAAATGAGTTATTTTAAAAGCCATATAAATTAGTAAAATAGTATTTAATAGTTACTATGATCTTTGCTTCAAGGGTAACTCAGGGTGCAAACACCTTAATACAGCTATTACCTCTTTAATAGTTATCTGAAAGTGTTCTTGCATCATTTGAATGAAATAAAACTTGTATATTAATTCTAATACTAACAAATTCATCAACTTGTATCATTAGCCCTCTAATCTAGTTTATGTAGGTAATGTCACGTCAATTTTGTGCCAATTAAGTTTGTATATTATGATTATAGTAGGAAATGAGTTATTTTAAAAGCCATAAATATAAGATGACTATAAAACGTTTGACTACATTACTATGATTTTTGCTCCAAGGGTAACTCAGGGTGCAGACACCTTAATACAGCTATTACCTCTTTAATAGTTATCTGAAAATGCAAACGTATGTGGCACTGCTTCCTCGTTATAAATTTCCCCTTGCCGTTAGAAAGTTTATGCAACTGCATTCAATCAGATCATTGAAACATCTGAAGAAAGTTGTTAATCCAATGAAAGCTTGTTTGTGAGCCAATACATTTTATGTAAGATCTGCGGACACGAATAATTTGGATTCTAAATATTTCATATCGGTAATGGTGTTTCAATTTGTGGTTTGAAACATTTTAACATATATTAATTAATTGATTTAACATTGAGTCTTTTAACGAAAAACCAAACCAAAGCTTATTTTGATCTCTTTGTGTTACTTACGAGTAATATGTGTAGGATGCTCTTGTACGCATATAAAGTTATCCCTTATCTGTAATCCACAACTCCTGGCAACAGATTGCAAGAAAGCTTGTTTGTGAGCCAATACATTTTATGTAAGATCTGCGGACACGAATAATTTGGATTCTAAATATTTCATATCGGTAATGGTGTTTCAATTTGTGGTTTGAAACATTTTAACATATATTAATTAATTGATTTAACATTGAGTCTTTTAACGAAAAACCAAACCAAAGCTTACTTTGATCTCTTTGTGTTACTTACGAGTAACGTGTGTAGGTTGCTCCTGTACGCATATAAAGTGATCCCTTTTCTGTAATCTACAACTGCTGGCAACAGATTACAATATTTATTAACTATTAAATAACTATAGGGCCCGGCAGACGTTGTCCCGCCCTGATTATAAAAAAATCCTTGTCAGATTACATACGAAAGCGTTCCTCATTAACCACAATATCCACCGGTGAAAACCGCTTGAAAATTCGTTCAGTAGTTTTTGAGGTTATCGCGAACAGACAGACAGACAGACGCGGTAGGGGAGTTTGTTTTATACTATGTAATGATGATAAACAAACTTAAAAAAAAAACTCTAAAAAATGTATCAGAACCATATTTAGGTGCCTATCTAATTCTCGATTGTCATAAACTTCTCCCATTCTAGTTCGATTTTGAGATATTTTAGTGTATATTTGAAATCCAAAGATCAATACTAGTATTAAATGCTAATAATAAAATTGTAGCCTCTTGAAAATATCGCTTTTCTAATAAAAAAAAACTTTCTAAATCTATTTATGAAACACGAAGTTTTGAGGTAACAAATGTTTCAAAAACAACCAAATTAAGTTAGTTAAGTAATTAAATTACTTAAGTAAACGACCGAGTAACAGTTATAAATGTGTTATCGCTGCGCTCAGTTATTGTTGTACCTACAGTATCCTTGCTAGGTCAATAGCGTAGTCCGTTAGAAAAAGAACCTACAGTATATCAATGAAAATAACGTCTAACCTCAGATGATGCAGAGGTCTCTCACGTTCATCAAATTACCAGCACTTGAACAATTTTACAGACTTACCGAATCTAAGCAAAACTGGATGGAAAATCAGAAATATAACCGATTAATTTCAGTTAAGTATTTTTAATGGTATTACTAACGTAAACTTCATTATCTCGTATTCATGGTAAACAATAAATCTACAGAATTTATCTTTAGAGACAAATATTATAACAGAAAATATTTACTTAATTGTTAACCCATTTATCTGATATGCCGGTTGTACACAATTTAGCGAGAAATAAGTTTCCGATAGAACAAAATGCTTATAAATCAATTGAGCAATAATTTTGCATCTAGGAACAACACGATATCGATGTTTACCGCTTACTATTTGAGATTTAATGTTTAACATCAAACTTCGGTTATTTTAAGAAGCAATATATAAAAGGTGGAACTTAGGATAATATTTCTGAATGTAGGTAATAACAATTTTATTCGATTGTTAGAGCGAGTTAGTTGTTCTTATCTTAAACCGGAGATAAATTAAGTCGGAAGCCAAAGTATGTTATAATACAAAAGGGTAGAATAAGTCTGACTGTCTGTTTAATACATCACGATGAAACCTTTGAAGCGTTCACAATGGAATTTGGAACAGTGATAGAGTTTAATCTAGAGAAAGACAACAATGTTCATAATGATTTAGAATAAAAATTACACACAAGAACGGGACGAACACCAGCAATTAATTTTATGCTTTAACTAGCGGAAACGGCGGGCGTTGACCTGCCCTGGTAATTAAAAAATATAGACAAATTATATACCTAAATCTTCCTCATGAGTCACTCTATCTACTGGTTAAAGCTGCGTGAAAATACGTTCAGTAGTTTTTGAGTTTATCGCGAACAGACAGACAGACAGACGCGGTAGGGGATTTTGTTTTATACTATGTAATGATGTTTTGAATTTTAGTTACTTTTAACACCTAAAAGTTTAATCTATAAAATATGACTCTATATTCATACTACTGCTTATAATCTACCGGCTAATTTGCTGCTTTTGATTAGGAAAATGAAATTCCATAGGGAAAAAATCAATTCATAAAATTTGAAAAGGATACCTTGATAGATTAATACTGACTGAGAAATAGCTTCACCTATGTTCAATTTCGCATTAAATTATGAATCTGCTTAGTTATATTACGTTATACTGTATGGTTATAGAGATTAGAACTTTTATTAAAGATTGTATGCTTCGACAAAGTTCCTTGAAGTTATGTCATTGCTTACAATTACCGTTATGTTACCAAGTTGTCTTTCAAATTAATAAATCTTGAGTAAACAGCATTTGTAGGGTATTGAGTATCAGATTATGCAATTATAGAAACTATAAGATCTTCC
>MU160820.1:0-10988 GCA_015888305.1 Antheraea pernyi | reverse complement strand
ATAGAACTTTTGAATTTTGAAACTTTAAACTTTACGGATATCACGAACTATTATGTTGATTTGTGTTGTACAAATTATTTTTTATTAAAATTACTAATACACCTATTTCTATTGTTTCAGAAGGATCTCTCAGATGACTGCGTGTTCGAGGAACATATAGAGGAAAACAATTACAACACGTATTCGAGAATACGCGCCGGGAAGAAAACTTTCGTGGCGCTCGATAACAAGGGTAAAGCGAGACGAACCCAGATACCAACCTCGCGACCTCTCGGTAACCTGTCGACATACGCGTTGACCTTAACAACGCGATGGACCGGCCCGAAGCAGACGCACTGCCCGCCTCGACGGCACAAGGGGAAACTGAAAAGGCCACCGCCGAAACACAGAAACTGCATGGTCCGCGTACAGAAGCAAAACCTGAGGCATAAGAGGAAACACAAGAAGGCGAACAATCCGAAGAAGAAACAGCGGCATCCGAAGTCGAGGAGAAAACCGGAGAACGGCACGACTACGACGACGGAAGTGACGTGGGACGAATCGACAATGTCGACGATGTCGACAACGACGGACGTCGAGTTTTTTCGATCAGCGACCGCGCTGGAGGCGGTCGGCCGCGCGTGAGCCGGATGCTGGTCGCAGCCGGAGCAGCCGTTGCGCTCGCATACTAACACCGTTCCACATTACACGTGCTCGAATCTATCGCTCGGCTTCAAAACTAACTACGTTCAGTCATGAATTCGCTACGAACGACTGAACCCAAACGACTTAGGGGTCGTACAAGTATTACGTAAACAGATATTTTGTAATTTCTGACCGCCTGTAGCAAAAGTAAGCAATTCTCTAACTCCCCCTTCCATGCTTATGTAAATATTTATATAAGTATTTCTATCTGTTCTGCTTTCCTTATTGATTCATGGCCAGCAGTTAACAAGACTAGACATGTGGAATTTATAGTCTATACTTATTATAGTATGTAAGCTAATATAGCGATTCGTTACAGAGCGATGGTCCCTGTGGATAAGACCGCGCGCTTCACATATCACAACTGCAAAACCAGATCCCCCATCTTTTATATTACCACAAATAAACAATCCCCCTCTTTGGTGCTTACGTAATACCTGAATGACCATGTAATAATCTCTCACAAAAGAGATATAGACAAGGAGACGTCGGACAAGTGTAATTTCTGAATCATTCCTTAATAAAGTCATTATCGATGGCTGGCGACAGAACGCGCGGTTGTACGACATTGTAGAATTGCTCTCTTAAATGTACGGTCACACTAGTGACGTCTCATTTAAATCTTTCTAAATTATCTTCATAACTTCCTTTACATGTAGTACGTACTAAAATTAAATACTCAAATAAGGTGCGCGGGCGCATAGTGCTTCGTGCGGTCGACGTCGTTGAACATAACAATAAAATGATATTATGCTACCAAAGCTACTGAAATTATCTATCTCAATTTGTATTCATAGTTCGCTTTAAATCGTAGATTATATCGGCAATTCCATTTGTTAGTTAACTGTTACTTGAAATTAACTTAGATTATTGATAACGTTATGCAGTTATCTATGATAATATTCGTCGAGATTAACGTGATTGGTAAGGTGGAACTGTGTTAGCGGAAGGCAGTGATTCCCGTCAATTAAAATTTAGCCTAAATACTTACCGTTTCGGTATTTACCGCTCGTCCGTTCACTAAATCTTCTCGAATGGTCAATTCCTCATTCGTAACTAATTGGATGTTAATATTTTACATTATGTCACTGATTACTGTATCGTTTATATCAAACGACTTATGACTGAGCCTGAGAATACTTATTTCATTAACTTCCAAGTTATTTCTTAATAAATTTGATTTCAAGTCCGATGAATTCGAAAACGAACTAAAGTATTTTTTATCGGACCCGGATATCTAAAATGTTCGTAATTTTCCACTTTAACAGAAAATATCTAAGAAATATTATTCAAATTAAGAAATTATCAGATTCATTCCATTGATTGAGGCAATGGAAGAACGACTGCGACCTCTTGAATCCTACACGGGTACAATAACAATTTGCATATGAATGCCTTTAATAAAACGAGTCGAGGTACCGAAACGATTTTGTACTTAGATAATATGTATCGAAGGTGTAATTTCATAAGAAATTGACTGATAATTGGACTGAGTAATGTAGTTTATGTTGGTATCGGCTTAGGCTATGGTAGGATAATATAGTGCGGCGAACGGCATGCTTCTGTATCTATTTTAAGTTATAATTAAATTCGACAGTCGAGGCGAGCGGCTGTGTGAAAAAAAAACTAAAGATTCAATCATCAACCCCAGCCGAATAGCCTTCGAACCGATTTAGACTCAACGGAGACGATTCTAAAAACAATATTAAAAAGAAATGTTGCAATTATATAAGACCGCTCGCCTAGGCTTGTCCATAATTGGTAGTGATAAACAATAACGACGGTGAAGTGACTATTAGTAAGTAGTTGTAAGCCGAAGTCAAAGGTAAAGTCGGCGCTAATTAACGCCGAATGATAATGAAAGTGATTTATATAGATCACGATACTAGGCTGTGTAGTAGCGTTGTCTTTGCCTTAGACGGTAAGGCTAAAAAAACGTGTATCTAATTTGTAAATTTATTTATTTTCCATAGAGAAAGTCGTATTTTGTTAACGTTTTAGTTGATGTTTTTTTATTCTCTCGTCCCCTATAGTTCCAACCGAATGTAGATATGTAGGATTTCATACGCTTGTATTTTTAGTGAGCCAATTTTTAATTGTATTATATTTTTTTAAGTCCATTCAATAACAATATGTGTTTCCTATGCAGTTTGTATAGCATATTATTATTATAGATGCATTCATAAATATTGTTCCTGAATGGATTCAATTGATAACATTCTCTTTAGTGATGTCCCTCGCATTCTTATATGTACATGTTTGTAGCCTTTGTCTATTGTACTCTATAAAAGATTTACACGTTACCGTTTGTTATAAATTCATGTCACTTTAGTAATAATCTAATATGTAGCTGTTTATCTAGGCCTTTCTATGACGGAATGAGAAGTTTAAATTAAATATAGGTTGTCATATCACGGTTACGTGTGAATCTACCTTTTAATCAGCGAATATTTATTTATTATTAATCGAAAGCGTTTCACATGTTCAGTTGTGAGAAAATGAAATGATAATTAACTATTGAATATCACTTTTTATAACGTCATTGCTTCATGATATAGCAATCACTTCAAATTTTGACAGTTATTTTTCGGGGATAACTACTCTATTGTCGCTCTTAAATAGTTATTTATGTAAAGAGCTACCAACTATATTTTATTCTCTGTAAATATGTAATAACTTAGCGTTAACTAGATTTGAGAGGGTTAACGACTGGTTTTAAAAAAGAAACGCTTTAAACTGAAGTTCGAACCTTTTTAGTGAAAAGGAATTTGAGCTAACGTTATAATAATATGCGATTAAAGAAATATTTGATATATACATTTCGCTGGTTAATATAAGAGAGTACTTTTTGAATGCAGCAAGCTTTATATATGTAACAATGTATGTTATACAAATGAAATATTGTTTATTTATATGTATGTATACTATTTTGTGTAATGAGAAATCGACATGAAATCAACTAAAAAAGCATTTACATATATTAAGAAAAAAATTTTTTTTTTCGCTGACACAAAACAATGTTTCTTGTCGTTTTCTTAAGTCAATAAATTATTCGATTATCCATGTTACTGTAAAATACCAATCGACCTTATATTATTTAGTTTAGAAACAGTATTTCGATATTGTAAAAAATGGTCAACGCTACAGTATCTAGATTTGTAGTTTTTTTTTAACATTCGAATAGCAATTCTAATAAATTTGTAAGAAACTGCAGATTGTAGTTGGTGATTTTAACACCCATGTTTGTAATGTGGTAGATTTGACAAGTATCTGACGTGCCGCCGTCTCAAACTCACTTTTTTCTCTTACACAAAGATATGAATATAAATAAAAAAAACGTATAAAAAACCACGTTTTTATTCTAATTTTAAACTTTTTTACATTAAACCTTCTAATTAAGATAACAATTTATTCATATCATGAGTTAATTATTCTAAAATTAATTTATTTCATCATTAAGGATTTTTATTTATTTCAAATATTCGAATCTGTATTTTGGTCACTTATTATGCAGTAAGGCTTAATATATGTAATATTATTATGTAATCGAGAATCTTGTGAGTTTGAAATAATTTTCGTATCAATGAAGGTGTAAAAATATGAGTGTATCATTATAATAATACCCATGTGCCATAATTTACTACCCGCTCGGGTTTTCCTACCGAATCCTAAACATTGTTAATATTGCAAATACAATATCCATTTATACAGTGATCAGAGGTAGAAGGGGAATTAAAAAATAATTAAATATTACTATACAAAAGTTTAACAAAATGACAATAATATGCTTCCAATAGACGCAAGTACACGACAACCAATATATATGTATATAATACAGGTCATCGGAAACCCCTTGCCCCTCTAAAAATAGACATAAGAAAGCCAGAGGAGTCAAAACAGTATTACTTAATTAATTTCGATACATTTACAGTAAATATATTATTATAAAAAGTTCGTGTTTGCATAATGCATTTATAAATGTTCAATTAAAAATATATTAATAATGTTCTGATCTGTATAAAAACACATAATTAGGTAATTTTTATAATATATTTTCAATGTGTCTCGTAAAGTGTGTAGAAATTTTAAAACTTTGACACGTTTTTATACCTTAAGTAATGTACTATCAAAAATAATAATTGATCGAAATTTTTAGACAATAAATTTTACAACCTCTTCAACCGACAAATAAAATGATTCTATATTATTCGTCGTTTTATTTGAAATTCTATAAATCTCATCAACTATTAAACTAAACCTACGAACGAGGCAATGGCGAAAGCGGGGTGGTTAGCTTTTACAGCCTGACTGTGTCGCAACCACCATGTATATGGCGGAAAAGCGCGTCATAGTGATTCGCTTTAGTGGGTCGCGTTTCGGGATCAGCCTGTGTATATCCAACTTTTCTCAGGCCGGCATGACAGCGGCGACCGGCGATGGATAGTGCGTCACTCGGTGGTCGCCATTGTTTTTGGATTGTACTCTGCTTACCATCAGGCACAATGCAGTAATTTTGCCGTGCTACAATAAAATTAAAAACCTAGTATTTTATCAGGTAATTAATCTGACAATAGCTAATTATTAACTGTAGATGTATTTTCATGAATTTCGAGTAAGGTAATAAAACATATTGGCATTTTCACACGTGGTTTGAATCTACCTTTTTTTTTCTTCGACATGGCCTCTGCCTATGTTGGTAATTTCGCCAATGTCAAGTGTGACAAATACACGTTTTAGGTAAACTTAATTGCCAAATATTCAGTGTAACGTAGAATAGTCTAAAATAGCAAATCTGCATTTTACGATTTATTCGATTTTACGTATAGAGCATTTCACGTATAGTAGACAGTTAAAAAAAGTGAGGTTCTGAAATCGTTCATATTCAGCATACTCGCACTTCTAGTAGGTACGAATGTGAACGTACAACTTTTTTTCCATGTTGTTTATGTACCAAGTTATACTCTGCTAACGAATAATAGTCATACTATAATCCATACTCGAAATCCAGATTTTTTAGTTGTAGTTTTTCGAATTGAACAGATTTACAGTAAAATATCAAATGTAGGCTAAATATACAGAAAATTTATTATAACCTTACAACTAAAGTCGAAGTTGAAAGATTTTTTTTTAATATACAAAACCGGAAGTAAACATTGCAACCCAAAATTTTAATAGCATGGCCAACACTTTCTTAGTTTATTTTAAAATATGCGCTAAAATAAACTTATAATACATTAGAAATTTACAAGTAATTATTTCCACAACAAATAAATGCTACTAGTTGCCTTTTCTTCTCACGACATATTTGTTTATTACTACATTCTATTAATATTCCTATTCAGATATATACTTATTTATATATATATTATATTTATTTCAATAATACTTATCCTTAATCATTGTTAGAGCTTACCATAGAGTAACAAACCCGCGCGTAGTTAAGTGTAAGCGGTTTCATAATTCTATGGAGCTTACACACGCTTAAACAAGATAATGCATGCTAATATCGCAGCATTTTAATGCAATATTTGGCAATTCAACCGACTTACGCAAGCGCCAAATAGCAGCGCCGTGACATATGTCTGTGCATTAATTAATAATCTATCTACTTAAAATGAAATGTATAATAAGTATACTTTAGCCATTGATATATATATAAATCAATGACTTTAGCGTATATTTTAAAATAACCAAGAATAAGAAAGCGATTGGTCATGGTATTAAAATTTTGTATTGTAATGTATAGTTCGGATTTTGTACATTAAAAAAAGTTTTTTGACGTGATAACGTCTTATAAATGAATTAACGCCAGCTGGACGCACGAAAAAGCATGACTCTTTGTCACGTTCCGCCTGAGCCGAGCGTGCAAGCGAGAGCATCTAATCCTGGGACTAAGCGTTCGGCTTGTGACGCATCTATCTATATCACCACATAGTATAAAACAAAGTCGCTTTCTCTATCACTATATCCCTATGTATGCTTAAATCTTTAAAACTACGTAACGGATTTTGATGCGGCTTTTTTAAATAGATAGAGTGATTGAAGAGGAAGGTTTTTATACGTATAATAACATCCATTAAATAGTGGAGAAATACTGTTATTTTTGAGGTTTTTAATGTGATGTCGTAAAAAATTACATAACCGATTCGATGCAGACGAAGTTGCACGGGTCAGCTAGTAGAGAATAATTCAATTCAATTCATAAAAGTATGCATTTTTTCGTTGTTTTTTTATGACGTTATCAAGTAAAATTATCGTCCAAAAACCGATTTTACAGACAACCAATTTTTTTATCGATTTGCCTTCAATTTAAACTAGAGCAATAGATTTTCTGTACCTACAATTTCCTACGATTGATATTTTATTGTAAATTTAAAATCCCGATTTCGAGTATAATTATATTTTAGGAGAGTATAATATGGCAAATAAATATAATAGAAACAAAATATTCGTTCACATTCGTACCTTCTAGAAGTCTAAGTATGCTGAATATGAACAATTTTCGGGACTTCACCTTTTGCGGTGAAAATTTTCATGCAACTTCCAACAAGGTTGCGTTAAACGTTTAACGCTAAGGGGGAATAGAAAGAGACACAGTGAGAGTGAATGCGTGGCACTCGAACGCATGCGCGTAGTATACCTGTCACAGGCCAGCGCGAGCATTAGCAACGAGTAGCGTCCAATATTCCTTGAGGCAGTTTTGCAAGAGATAATGAAAAAATAGAACTCAAACATTTTGTATCTTACTTTAATTTTCATAATCCCATTGTAAATATTATAGATTTGGATATTTCTCCACTCTAAAATGATAATTAAAAGATGCCATCAATTGTGAATTCTAAGCAATGTTAATAAAGTTTGTCTTAAAGAAACAATATGATTTCACTAAAAATCAATTTCTACCCCTTCCTATTTTTATTTCCGCATTACGAAGTTTCACTTCTTATTCCGCGCGGAGGGACTTCACGCACTATTTTTTTTTGTGCGCTGCGGGAAATACCTCCTATGGCAAGTTGGAACTGCTTCGTACTTCGAACATAACACTGTGATACATACAGCAAATAACGAAACGACATAAAACATAGATGAAACAAACGCACGATTATATTATGTTGGCCGTTCCGAAAAATGACGTTTAAACTGTCAAAGACTGAACATGCAAAAGAGATAGACCAATATCACTTACACTAAATAGAAAGAGATAGAAGATTCGTATACCATAATCATCACAGCCTTAAATGCAGTTGTACAATACTGTATTGCTAGGAAATAGAGTCGGTTTTCCTTCGTTATTTAGTTTAGTCCATATCGTTGTAATTCGTAAAAATAATCGAATTGCGTTGGATCTTGCGCGACGTACTAGTGGCGTCACCACTATCGAATAAAGGCTGGCACTCGATGCATTAGTAAAATCGCCATCTTGTCGTAGTAGCTATCTCGTGATACTTTCGATTCGATAAGCATTTATAATCGTTTTCGTCTCAATATTCATTGGTGTTTTGGCGGCAAATTGACTATAAATTAGATATCGATATCAAAAATTCATAATGAAGAAATGTTCATCCGCTGTGTGGCGGTTTTTCGAGCGTATAGAAGAAAACGGCAGATGCGTATCTGTTGTGTGCAAATTATGTGAAAATCAATACAAATATTTCGGTAATACAACTAACTTGAGAGTGCATTTGACGACGAAACATCCGATACAATGGGAGTTGTCTCAAAATGGTTCATTGGACGCATCACAGTTTCGTATCGAAGACATTGATGCTGCAGAGCAATCCACGTCAACGCCGGGACGAAGGAAATACACGAGAGCCAAAAAAAATGTACGTTATTCTGTGTCAGTCGATAATAACGAAGAAAATGAAGGAGATATGCCTAAAATCGAAATACAAAGGGTACTTAAACCTTGTTATATATAGGTTATTTACATTATCCCCCGTTATCAGTGTGTATCGATTCATTTTTAAATCTTTGATTATTGATTACGTATTATTTATCGATAATCGGGTCATGGAATCTTTTTTGAGTTCTCTCTTCTGTTTGTAAACGATTGAGTAATGATTTTGTATATTCCTGTAACTAGTAGGTATAATTCCTTCAATATAGATCTTAAATTATGTTTATCAAGTCTATGTTAGCTAAGGTAGTTAAAATTACCTCCATATTTTAGTATTTATAAGCTAGTACTCATCATTATGCAAAGTCAACAAATGTGTGTAATATTAGATAGTATATACATCCTTTCACAATTATAGATACAGTCTTCATTCATAGGAATGTATTTTTGGTTATGTTTCATGCTATTTATATATATATATACATACACACATATAGCACATTAATAAATAGCACAATTCTATTTCTAGTAGTTCAGAAATTTTAATGTAAAAAAATAGTCCCTGCAGGTCAAGGCAGTTGATCCATATAGTGTCACATTAGTTAAATTAAAATAATAATTTACAACAATAACTGGTAAACTAGATGAAGTTCTTTTGCTGGTTCTTCTTGATAACTAGGTTGTTTGTTGTACCCGATGGTAGCGATTACATGTTCATAAGCTCCTCCGAGCCTAAATTGAATAAATCATATTTGAGTTCATATCCATGTATAGAAATTATAAACCATAAGCATGATTATCTAAATAGATTTGATTTAATGAAAACTTGCTATAGAAAATAAAACAAAATAGTATTCTATGAACCCGGACTTGATTTTAATAAATATATAATACACAGATTATAAATAGGAAACATTCAATTAAAATATCACTTTTTTCAAACTGATCTTATATATTCTACTATGATGTAGAATAAATATATTAGAACCTCCATGACACAGACTTCAAGCGAGATAGAAAAAAGTTAGAGGTTTCAACCTAATAAGTTTTGATTTAGAAATTTTTTATTAGTAAATGATACATCTTCAGAGATTTACATTCTATAATATCTGATTGTATGATACAGAAATATATAATATATAAATTTTTGTTATATAGCTAACGTTTAATCTAATAATTATTACCTCTTTATATATAGTGTATTCTATAGGCAATATTTTTAAAGTTGGAATCTTATTTATTTTTTCTAAGGTATAGGTTATTATTTTAGAGGCAGTAGAATCAAACACTGATCTTTTTGAGATCAGAGAAGAGGTCAAATACATAATCTTTTTTCAGTAATAGAAAGTGTCTCCTAAAATAATATGGTAAATTATATGGTATACAAGCTTTTGCTCTTGTCAATGTAGATTTGTTCTATCTACCGCAATCAATACAAGTTTTTTGCATATGTCCTTCTATATGCCTGACAACATATTCAAAATTGAATTATGACCAGATGAGTAGTTATGTCATGAATATGTAAGAAACAAACAAATCCCATATATAATACTAGTTAGTTAACAGCATTTGAACTTTCACCAATATAAAGTATAGATTATATTTTCACTATTTTGAGTAACATTTATAAAATATTTTAAGGATGAAAACCAAATTTTTATTTAATGTTATTGGCAAACAATCTTACAGATTTTTACTGCCATTGAATAGAAGGTATTAATATTACAAGTGTCTTGCAATAAATTCAATGTTCTCCAAAACCACAGGATGGTGGCTCCCTTGTTAAAACTTTCTAGGGTGTTTTTGTGGCATCTCAGTATTCATGCTCCGTGGAATTATGTTCATCCACTTCACTTATGCATAACAAACATTACGTTACCTAAGGTACCATCAACATTACAAAGTATATAGTAAAATAACACAAGACTAAGAATAAAATATAAAAGCTACTACAGGACAAACTAAGGTACCCTTCGAAAATCAAATATATGTTTACTCAAATTATGAATAGACAAGGCTCATATGAAATTTGAATAAATACTGAAGTGAAACATCTTTTTAATAACTTTACATAATAAAATAAGCACTTCCATAAACATATTGCATAATCTATTAAAGAAATATAACTATTCTGTGATGTGAATAGTAAGTAATACTTAGATATTCATTTTGAAACTCATGCTTTATATTTTGTGGAAGGGTATCTAATTATTATTTGTTTGAGAATTGATATAAGTACAACACCAGTGGACATAGCAATGTCTTTTGTCATAGGCAGAATAATATAATTTTATAAACACTCCTCAGATATGTATAACTCTGAAATTACGTTTTTGCTTGTTTCTACAAGGTCAGTTCAGAGGAAATTATTTTAAATTTAAAAAATGGTTTATTCAGTTTAGGCCCTGTGAATGTTTATGAAGGACAAAAGTACCATCTTTTTTTAAATATATCATAGGAGGCA
>MU160819.1:49637-61247 GCA_015888305.1 Antheraea pernyi | reverse complement strand
TTTATTTACGTGTATGTGTGGAATTTAAAGTATTGAAAAGAATTAATGGTGGTAGAGCCACGTTGAAACTATTACTGGTTTCAGCATGAATGGGTCAGCTCGTCCGGGGTAGTACCACCCTCTCATAGAAAACCGATGTGAAGTAACAGTTGTTGCGTTTCGTTCGGTCAGTGAGAGCGCCGAAGGCCCACCTCCCCTCCCCTCTCCTCTCTCCTCTCCCTCTCTCACCCCTAACCCTTCCCCCCTAGGGTGGCAACGAACTTGCGACTCCTCTGGTGTTGTTAGTGTCCATGGACGGTGGTGATCACTTAACATCAGGTGACCCACCTGTTCGTTTGCCACCAATGACATAAAAAAATAAAATTGTATTGAAATACTTAAAACTTTCATTATGTAATACTAGCTGATTCCCGATACTTGGTCTGCTTCATTCATTATCTCAATTGTTTTGTTAAATTTCAGATTTCAGATTGCGGATTAGGCAGCGTTTTCGACGAAAACTCCCAGACGGCTTCACTTTTTGCGACACTTTCAACAATTATCGTTATATTTTAACCAATTGACAGAAAATCTTGACAAGACGAACCTGGGGCCGCGCAGTTCCACCCAAACCTCAGCCAGACCAGTAACTGTAGAAGAAAAATAAATATGTTATGTCGGAATGACGTCATTCAGGTAGAACCGAAAAATATACTTCGAAATTCTTCGCGGCGGAGGGTTTTGTTTTATAATATGTAGTGATCAATTAAAGTTTCAAGCCTCAGTACAAGCTGAAACAAGTTTTGAAAACGTTCATTACCATCAGCCTATTATAGATCCATTGTAGCTTCATAGGTTTTTTTTTAATATCATAACTGGCAAACGAACTTGTGCGTCACCTGATATCCACCGTCCATGGACACTAACAACGCCGGAGGAGTCGAAAATGAGTTGCCAGCCTGTGTTTGGGGGAAAGGGAGTGAGGGGGAGAGGAGAGGGGAAGGGAGGTGGTCCTCCGGCGCTCTCACTGACCGAACGAAATGCAACAATGGTAAACACTGTTACTTCACGTCGGTTTTATTTTGAGAGGGTGGTACTACCCCGGGCGAGCCGACCCGACCCATTCATGCTGAAACCAATAATAGCTTCAGCGTGGCTCTACCACTGAATTTATGAAAGAAGGAAGGAAGGAATGTATGGGCATAATAATCACGCCAGACTGCGATGTATTGGCAAATTTCAAACTGCGAGATGCCCCAGTTCAACATTGTTCATTATACGATGACACTACAAGAATATTTCTAAGGTTCAAGTTTCCTCACGATGTTTTCCTTGACTGTCAGTCGACAGTGTTACCAATTTAAATAAGTAAAAATTCGTTGGTATATGCCGGGATTCGAACCTGCAGACATCTGACTGATATGCCACCGGTTAAACCACTAGACCACACCGACTATTTTTTTTTGCGAACGAGCTAGCATTATACATTAACCAATAGATGTGAAAGAGCACTTCACGCTGAAAGTTACGATAGGAACAACGAACATTCATTTATTCGAATAAACTTAATAAATTTCAATGCGACTAACAAGAGTATATAATGCGCAACACTTAAAAAAAAAATTCATACTTCATTGTCAATATCAGGTATTAATTATAGTCAATGTACAGTTAAAAATCTTGTAACATTTATTGCTAAAAATAAAGGTAGCTTTGCTTCAGGAGAAAGCGACACCCTATAAGATAAAGTGGTTGGTTTTCATGAAAGGTCAAAGGTTCGGAGAGAATTATTACGTACAAGCCGGTAGGCAGGAACACTTTCTACTAATTCACACCAATGAACATAAGTTCCTGTCTAACATTTTATGATCTTCGCAGTTTTTCTCACGTATTTTCTCACGTAACAGTTATTGTAGATACTTCCTAAAAAAAATGACATTCCTTTAATTCATATTTTTAACGTTCTCACCAGTTAGTTACAATTGCGAATTTAGAATTTGCTTTTAACAGTTAATTGATCTTTTTTTATACATTCAATAAATTTACAAGCACTGAAACCCTAAAATGATATTCGTTTCGGGTTGTTAAGTTTGTAGCATTACATTCTATTGTTTTTTTGCTATGTCGAGATGCTGGTGTTGGTTGGAGTCGCTTTGCGAAGGTTTTCAAGCGTGCTACGTAGTCGGCCATGTCTATGGTATCGTCGGTGCGCGGTTGGAAAAAATCAACATGTTATGATTTCATCGCTATGTATTCCTTCATCGAAAGCCCCGACTCAGTTGTTAGGATTTGAACCTACGTTCATCTACGCGGTGTCGAACACACTATCAGCTATGCTACGGTCGCTTCAAAAATTATTATAATCGCTTATACATTCTGGAGCAACGCAGGTTCCTTATGGTTGTTGCAACAAAGTTATCCAAATTACCTTATAAAGAGAATCAGGGTCGACATTGTGTTCGCAGCGGAGCGTCGCACTATGATGATGAACGACGAACCTGGGGCCGCGCAGTTCCACCCAAACCTCAGCCAGACCAGTAACTGTAGAAGAAAAATAAATATGTTATGTCGGAATGACGTCATTCAGGTAGAACCGAAAAATATACTTCGAAATTCTTCTATTTTTGAAGATACTTTGTTTAGTTTTATTTATATGTTAACTGGCTGTCCCTGGACACACATTTGTTATTATTTTTCTGATCTATATAAATAAAATAACAGATATGTGTCGTTGTTCGTACATCACACGAAAACTAGGATATATTTCTGTGAATTCTTTTAGGTTTACCTCATAGAGACATGGCCCTTACATAAAAATGATTTCTTCATATAATATAAATTAAGTACTACGCCTTCAGTGTTTTTTACCGTGGACAAGTGTGACCGCTTGGTGTGGTGTGCGTGAGTAAGGGAGAAGAAATAATCGGAAAACTTTATTTATAAAGAAGTTTTGTAAGTAGCGTATACTTTATCTTTCATTTTTTTTCTGTTACAAAACGAAATGAAAAGTATTTATCCAAATTATCACTTTCCTACATCTCTATTCTATTCTTCTGTAGGTATGCATGTCACTGAACTCCTCGTAAACGGTTGGACCAATTTTGATGAAATTTTGTGTGCGTGTTCGAGTGGATCTGAGAATGGTTTAGATTCAATCAAATCAAATCAAACTGCGAGATGCCCCAGTTCAACATTGTTCATTATACGATGACACTACAAGAATATTTCTAAGGTTCAAGTTTCCTCACGATGTTTTCCTTGACTGTCAGTCGACAGTGTTACCAATTTAAATAAGTAAAAATTCGTTGGTATATGCCGGGATTCGAACCTGCAGACATCTGACTGATATGCCACCGGTTAAACCACTAGACCACACCGACTATTTTTTTTTGCGAACGAGCTAGCATTATACATTAACCAATAGATGTGAAAGAGCACTTCACGCTGAAAGTTACGATAGGAACAACGAACATTCATTTATTCGAATAAACTTAATAAATTTCAATGCGACTAACAAGAGTATATAATGCGCAACACTTCATAAAAAAATTCATACTTCATTGTCAATATCAGGTATTAATTATAGTCAATGTACAGTTAAAAATCTTGTAACATTTATTGCTAAAAATAAAGGTAGCTTTGCTTCAGGAGAAAGCGACACCCTATAAGATAAAGTGGTTGGTTTTCATGAAAGGTCAAAGGTTCGGAGAGAATTATTACGTACAAGCCGGTAGGCAGGAACACTTTCTACTAATTCACACCAATGAACATAAGTTCCTGTCTAACATTTTATGATCTTCGCAGTTTTTCTCACGTATTTTCTCACGTAACAGTTATTGTAGATACTTCCTAAAAAAAATGACATTCCTTTAATTCATATTTTTAACGTTCTCACCAGTTAGTTACAATTGCGAATTTAGAATTTGTTTTTAACAGTTAATTGATCTTTTTTTATACATTCAATAAATTTACAAGCACTGAAACCCTAAAATGATATTCGTTTCGGGTTGTTAAGTTTGTAGCATTACATTCTATTGTTTTTTTGCTATGTCGAGATGCTGGTGTTGGTTGGAGTCGCTTTGCGAAGGTTTTCAAGCGTGCTACGTAGTCGGCCATGTCTATGGTATCGTCGGTGCGCGGTTGGAAAAAATCAACATGTTATGATTTCATCGCTATGTATTCCTTCATCGAAAGCCCCGACTCAGTTGTTAGGATTTGAACCTACGTTCATCTACGCGGTGTCGAACACACTATCAGCTATGCTACGGTCGCTTCAAAAATTATTATAATCGCTTATACATTCTGGAGCAACGCAGGTTCCTTATGGTTGTTGCAACAAAGTTATCCAAATTACCTTATAAAGAGAATCAGGGTCGACATTGTGTTCGCAGCGGAGCGTCGCACTATGATGATGAACGACGAACCTGGGGCCGCGCAGTTCCACCCAAACCTCAGCCAGACCAGTAACTGTAGAAGAGACATAAATATGTTATATCGGATTCATAAAATTCTGGGAGAACCGGTAAATATACTTCGAAATTCTTTTATTTTTGAAGATACTTTGTTTAGTTTTATTTATATTTTAACTAGCTGTCCCCGTGGCTGGGCACACGTTTGTTTTTTTTGTTTTTTTTTTTGTTGTTTTTGTTTTTATTTTTGTGATCTATATAAATAAAATAACAGATATGCGTCGTTGTTCGTACATCACACGAAAACTGGGATATATTTCTGTGAATTCTTTTCGGTTTACCTCATAGAGACTTGACCTTTACATAAAAATGATTTCTTCATATAATATAAATTAAGTACTATGCCTTCAATGTTTTTTTACCGTGGACAAGTGACCCAAGCGGTGTGGTGTGCGTGAGTAAGGGAGAAGAAATAATCGGAAACCATTATTTATAAAAAAGTTTCGTAAGTAGCGTATACTTTATCTTTCAATTTTTATTTTCTGTTACAAAACGAAATAAAAAGTATTTATCCAAATTAGATTGCGTTATCATTTTCCTACATTCTGTTCGTTTGCCTCCTATAATATAAAAAAAAAAGTACACACACACACTTTTTTTTAATTATTCACATTTATCTTGCTCTAATACAATTATTTAAATTTCTATTTATGTGGAAATATCATATTTATTCAACTTCGATAGAAACATTTCAGTGTTAAATAGAGTACGTACTATGTACGTAGAGCGAGGATCTACATTTATTTATTTAGTTTATAGGAAGACCAACAGCACTAATTACAAGAATTACTATGGATAATAAGCAACAGAAAACCATTTACAGGTCTCCACGAATAGACACATAGACACATACACATACACATAGATAGAGAATAGACGTATAGACATCCTCCGAACTACTACAGATTATGAAGAACTAGTTCTGGTTTATCTAATATCAAGGCTTACTGACGGCAGACTGCATTGTCTTGGTCGGTGAAAGGAATGTTAAAATTACTTATGCATACGAAGCAATAAGTTCTTAGTGATGAGGTAGGTGTAAGGACACCGCGTCGATAAACGTAGACTTTAATTCTACAGTGGGGCTTAGTTTTCCTTGAAAGAAAACATCACTATGAAATCATAAAATGGTGTTTGGCTCTTTTTCTTGATGCCCGCCTAGTAAGTTCTCACCTTGTGATTGAATATCTGTTGCCTAGCACTTGTAGGTATATTTCCATATGGCAGTTGTGAGTTAAACTTAAAAAAAGTGTGTGTGTGTGTGTACTTATGTACACGCATTAGAAGTTATACTTCTTTGGCGTAACAAGTAAAAATCTTTTCAAAAATTTTATCTTGCGCCTTATTCTACGTTTGTAGAAAAAACGACACTAACAATAAAAAAAGGTATTTAATACAATGAAAGTTTTAATATAAAGAAATACAAACAACAAATACAAAGAAACAAAATGTTGACTATAGCTAACTTCAGGGTGTCGGTTTTTCGTGACGGTGTGTGCGCGCAACGTAAAAATTTACTCTCATCATTTTTTTGTTACGGTGTGCGCGTTCATCGTAAAAATTTACTCTCATCATTTTTTTGTTACGGTGTGCGCGTTCATCGTAAAAATTTACTCTCATCATTTTTTTGTTACGGTGTGCGCGTTCATCGTAAAAATTTACTCTCATCATTTTTTTGTTACGGTGTGCGCGTTCATCGTAAAAATTTACTCTCATCATTTTTCCCTAACGCGCCAAAAGAAATATAACTTCAATAAAATTACAGATATCTTAACATGGTTTGAACATACTTCTTTATTTACAAAAAATTGCATCGGGCACATTATTGTTAATATCAAAAATGTCTGGCAATAATAAATTCACGTTTTAGTAGCGTTTAAAAGTTAGTGAAAAACAAAACATTCTAAAATTATATAAAGTTCAATATTTTTGCCTGTAAAGGTTTACCGGCAGCCAATTCGCTGTCGAAACCGTTGCCTAGCTCTTAGACAAATAGTCACAGGCAAGTGACAGATGACACATGTTGCTCATATCTTTTTAATATTTATGTTTTTCTTTAATACAATGTAGTGTGAAAAAGTTTTAATACAAGTTGAAAATAGTTATTATGTCATTCAGTGTTTAATTTATCATTATTTATTTTATGAATATATTTTAACGTTTAAATTACAATTTAACTTTATCAACTTGATATTTTTTAATGTAAACTATACTGAGCGTATGGTAAACGCCTACAAAAAAGGGAAAGGAACTACGTTCCAACTGGAGGTCCATGGACCTCTCAATGTTTTTTTACATTACTGCCAATATACGTAGGTTAGTTTTTATTTTAATTGAACCCGGTAGATGATGTTACGAACGGGTTGTAGGCTTATTGGGACAGAAGTTACTGGGGCAACGTACTGGGAAGACATTTATCGGCAATATATGTAGGTTGTTTGTTATCTTAATTGGACCTGGTAGGTGATGCTGCGAACGGGTTCAAAATATATTTTAAAATATTTCTCACATACCAACTGGGTATATGTTTGAGTGAGTCCCTGGATAGTTGGGATTCACAATTTGAAACAGTAGGTATCGCTGCAATCGGGTTTTGAGATGTATTTAGATTTTTCGCGTTTAAAAGTACAATCGAAACCGGTAATAACCGATTTGGTGCAGACGAAGTCGCACGGGTCAGCTAGTCGTTAATAAAATCGTTACAGTAGGTGTCTAAGAATACCTATAACATATATATCAATCATTTTTAGAAATATCTGTCTATCTGTCGGTTTGTTTGGACACGCATCACTGCTAAGGTACTGTGTTCACGATAAAACCTGACCACCGGTGTAGGTGGTAGAGCTACGCTGAAGTTGTTACTGGTTTCAGCATGAATCTCTCTTGAATGAGCAGCTGTCCCGGGGTAGCGTTTGCATTGTTACGTTTCGTTCGACCAGTCAGAGCACCGGAGGCCCACCTCCCCTCCCCTCTTCCAACTTCCATTCCTACTCCTTCACCCTCCTCCCGTCCCCCAAACACAGGATGGCAACGCACTTGCGACTCCCCTGGTGTTGTTAGTGTCTACGAACGGCGGTGATCACTTAACATCAGGTGACCCTCTTGTTCGTTTGCCTCCTATGATATAAAAAAAAGAAAATTATTAAGCATATCCTCGAGTAACATCCAGTTAATTACATGATACTAGCTTTCGTTCGCAGCTTCACTTGCGTTAATGTAGACACGATAAATATCCCTCTTGAATAGTACTTTTTTCAGTATTATAATGTACTAGCCGACCCGTGCCCACTTCGTTGGGCGGTAATACGTAAGCGTGGAATGGTTATTTTGCGCTAAAACTCTGAAAGCTCTGAAAAGGAAAAAAATACCTTGATTTTGCAACATTCTTCATTGCTGCTCCACTCCCATGGGTCTTAGCGTGATGATATATAGCCTATAACCTTCCCTGATAAATGAGCTATATAACACTGAAAGAATTTTCCAAATCGGACCAGTAGTTCCTGAGATTACCCCTTACAGCGTCACAAACTCACAAACTCACAAATTCACAAACTCTACCTCTTTATAATATTAGTATAGATGAACTTTTCTGTAACCATGGCAAATGAGTATTAAAAATTTCGCGCGTAGCAAATAAATGAACTTACATTCGTTTTTATAATATTAGTTAAGGTCAGGAGAGTATAAACAGTAGTATAAATTAGTACTGACATTTTGATTATACGCTGTCGCAATCCGATACTAAGCGACCGCAACTGTCTAACATATTGATTCTGTTGTAAGTTATGTTTGCAATAAGCTCGAACTTTACGTCTCTATTACACAGAGTTATTTAACTGTACCAGTACTGTATCGGGAAGGGTGAATTTAATAAAAGGAATTGTTTGCGTTGTAAATTTACCTTTTCGTTGATTTACAATATTATTCAAATTATGTTTATTTAATACTAGATGCTGCAGGAGTCTTTATGCTTCAAAAATAACATATCTTTTATTGTAATTTTGTGTTTGTTTATAGACCGCATATAATATGTTATAGTAATTAAAACTTCTTTATTTATTTGGTAGAGGAAAAACTTACAGGTTCACGTCACCGATGACTTTAACATACTAATAAAACGTCACCGATAACCTTGACATACTCGTGACGTATTGCACTTGCACCAAATACTGTATATAATTGATTGTATCATATGCGTCTTTGAGCTTTTGTGTGAGTAAAATCTTGTGATTATGCGTCACCTATCGTCACCAATGAAGGCGACATGCTTGTGACGTATTGCGCTTGTGTAAGACTAGCGACGTGTAGTATAACGGCCTGTGTATATGTAATATTGATATTTTGTATTAAGCTTGTGCAGCCCACAATATTATAGATTAATTAACAAGATTTATATAATTATTGCTCCGATTGCCACTAGATGTGAAAACCAGACTTATATGAAGAATTTCGAATACAAATAATTGTTTTAAAAATTCAGAAAAGTACAAATTTGTTTCATTGTTTCGAGTTCACTTCTGCCGGCAGTCCTTATGACAACCTCGACTTTTTAACGTGTCGCTTTTTAATTTTATCATTTACTACTTAAACCCTATTGGTAGTTATTTTATAGGTAGTTAGTTTTGTTGTAATCCGCGAGGGCAACTCCTGTTTCCCCCCACGCCTAGAATCCTTTTCCTAAACGTACCGCTAGAGGGATGCGTTTGCATTCGCGCCGCCATTATTGTTTGCGCCGCACATTAAGTGAACGCTCTGCTTCGCGAACAAATGCGCAAGCCACGGTCGCAAGATACAGACGCAATACCGTATTATTAGGCGCTATAAAGTTTATCCACCGCAGCAAGCGGAAACCACAGGTTTGATGCACATCTGCTGTGTATGTTTTCTATTTCCCAGCTCAATCAATTGTATACCTTTGAATCTAATGATTGAGCATGTATCCGTAATACTCTTGCTCTCGCAAACTGCTAAAAATACAGTCCACATCTCTCCTTATATTGAACCCGCAATCAAGGGAGGTGAAGAAACAAGTGATTTGGCCCCACTACTTGAATTGGTAGCAATTCAAGCCACTATTCCCTCCACCTATGAAGGATATAATTATCTCCAATGTATATAATGTTTGTTTAAATTTCTGTGATTGATGATATATTTAACTCTTTAAATGATCAGCTTTGCAATAGGATTCTTTTTTGCGAATGGTAGACTAAAGATAATAAAAAAATTTTCCAAAAAAAAAATAAACCGCCTTCGATGTGAAACACAAATAAGGCACTAAAAAGCGATAAATAACTGAATTATTAAATTAACCAAATTAAATAAAAAATATTGATATTCGCGCTACCGAATAATATATTTGAAGTCGATGCCAACCTACAGTTCAAATTTGTTGCAGGTAATAAAATATGTATACTATACAGATATCCATCATGAGACACCAGAGTGGACCAAAACTTTGTATGTAGATGATATGAATTTAGGTTGGCATCGACTTCAAATATATTATTCGGTAGCGCGAATATCAATATTTTTTATTTAATTTGGTTAATTTAATAATTCAGTTATTTTTCGCTTTTTAGTGCCTTATTTGTGTTTCACATCGAAGGCGGTTTAATTTTTTTTTGGAAAAATTTTTTATTTCTCAATTTTTAGTGTCCATAAATATATCTGGTTTCTAATGGGTATAATAAATCGGTTCCAATTTCACGAAAATACGTAAAGATGAAGTGGGTGAAAATCGAATAAACGATTTTTCACCCCCTTAGGGGTTGAATATTTTCTTCAAATTTATATGGGACCACCTCTGAATATAGTCGATTCAAATAAAAAAAGAATCATTAAAATCGGTTCATAATTGACGGAGATATCGATTAACATACATAAAAAAAAAAAAAAATACACACAACCGAACGTAGTAACCTCCTCCTTTTTCGAAGTCGGTTAAAAACGGGAACACAGATGTTAGGCTTCAAGTTTTCGGTTATTAATATTATTTTAAGAAGAAATTCGTTGGTACAATGACTTTGAGGGTAATTCTTGAAGTGTCATATGAAGTGTGTATTCCGAACGTTTTAAAATTAACTATAGAGGTTAATTTAATTGAATATATTGTGGAAAATCGTTAACTTAAATTAATGGGAATAATAATAAAGATTGGTACCGTGTTTTTGAGTAATTTTAATTATCACAATTGTTCTCAAGTTGGCATAAATTCAAGAGTTATTTACCGAGTTTCTCAGTTTGTTGACTTGAACTTTACTTAGGTCGAATTTAGCTTGTCGATATAACTTTATTATAAATTAAAATTTTGTTTATGTTTGACTTTGGAAATTTTGTATCTTGAATGTTTTCTATCAAACGACTATTTTGCCGTGTTTTCTAGATCTTTGAACTTTTTGAGCTGTTTTCAAAGAACATAACAATGTGTCTTTATTTGTGAAAAAAGTTATATCAAAACAAACTATAACTTCAATAATGACTGTTCGTAATTTAAAATATTGGCGTATGGAAACAAAATCTCTCTCTGTGCATCTACCTAAAACGAATGTAATTATGTCGGCTCGTAAAATATGTTATGTGATTAAAAGATAAATCCGATCGTGTTTCTTGCCGATTCTTTTCGATAACTACATTGTTTTCCGAACCAGTGATAAGTGTGACGTTCGTAAGTGCCTTCTCAAGGCCTAAATTTAACAAAGTGATTTTGATTTCGATATTGAAAAAAAAATCAGACGACAACCAACTATAAGGAACTATACTACACTGTACTCGAAAACCCATCCTTGGTCCTTTTTTAGCGTTCGGTCACAATCTCACTTGTCGTTAAGATATAATGTTGTTAAGTATGAGGGCAGTTTTTTGGCAAATTTAATACCAAAATAATCATATCTTTATAACCCTTACAAATATTGTATATACGAATGTGAATTTATTTGTTTGTTTGTAACGCTTTTACGTCTTAACCTCACACACGTTGTCAAGAGTACAAATAAAAAATTTTTCCAAAAAAAAAATAAACCGCCTTCGATGTGAAACACAAATAAGGCACTAAAAAGCGATAAATAACTGAATTATTAAATTAACCAAATTAAATAAAAAATATTGATATTCGCGCTACCGAATAATATATTTGAAGTCGATGCCAACCTAAATTTCAAATTTG
>MU160819.1:0-40301 GCA_015888305.1 Antheraea pernyi | reverse complement strand
GCCTCCAGACTACGTCGGAAATAGATGCCTTAACATAGCTGTACAGGGCCCAAGGTCTCGTGGCAGGCCCAAGAAACGCTGGTTGGACGTGGTAAAGGCGGACTTAAAGGAAAATAACCTCACTCAGAAGGATGCCGAAGATCGGGCAAAGTGGAGGAAGCATAGTAAGAAAGCGGACCCTGGTACTAGGCCGGGAAAACGCTAGGAAGAAGAAGAAGAACGCTAACTAAGAAAAATCCCTATCACCATCAAGAATTTTTCATCAAGAAGAACTGTTAGTGACTTAAATTCGTAACATTATTGGTTGATAATGAAGAAAAACACCGTAAACAACTCTGAACGTAGGAAATGTTCATGTAATACCATCGTATATGGGAAGAAGATATAACTACATTTTTCAGATTTTGAAATAGCCAGTATGCCATGAGCTGGCATAGTCGCTATACCCATGCTTTTTATGGGACTTATTTTACTAAAAGCTCAGACTCATTTGCAAGGATTCGATCCTATGACAAAGAAAGCGGTGTGCGAACACGCTATCAATAAAGCCACCATAGCTTCCAATTAACTTCGCATGATACATTTTGAAATTTTTGTTATAAATAGTTAATTAGTCCTTGTACAATTTGTTAAAAGTAACGCAACAAAGACTCTTTTAATTTAATTAGGCAAAAAATAGTTAAAAACGTTTATTAAGAAAATCTCCAAAATATTAAAGATCTGAGAAATTATTATTATAGCCCCTTTTTAAATTTGTAAACGCGCTACCATTACGTTATAAAGTCAACTTTGTCCACTTGACCCGTTTACTACTGTCAGAACGAGCTCGGGACAAAATGCTATGTAATTACAACACAATAGTCCACTTATTTCGCCATTTAAGGGATGGAACATTATGACAAGAGAGCCTTTAAACTCTGGTATTAGAGAAGATTGGCCGGTGATATGAACTGTTATTTGCTCAATCTTTATGAATTATACACGCTTATTATTTGAAATTAGAGAAAAGTTAGAGTGTCACAGAGTTAAAAATAGTAAGTAGGTAGTGGTACGATTGACGTCATCCGCACGTTATTTCAAATGCCAATAAAACGTCTGAAATGCTTTATAAAATAATGAAAATAATTTATCTATAATGTACCAGTTCAGTTCAGTACAGTTATACTGTTATACATCTTTTGGAAATGAAAAATCAATAGAATTCCAGATTTGTACTGAACTAAGATTATGCCCATAAAAATAACAAAAAATCTGAAATATCGGTACAAATAAAGGCTTAAATATAATAACAAATAAAGCGCCAATTCGATATTATTGAACCAACACGAATGCTTTTTCTAAACGTTTTGATTCCTTAGTTTTAAAAACACTAGGCGTCCGAGAGTTATATTATTGAATGGTAACAATTTGTATCCCTTTTAGGCATACACCCACCACTATTTGACGCAACAAAGACACGATGTACTAATTGGAATGGAAAAGTATTTATATTTTACTAGTGGGCGCCCAGTGGTCAATATTCGACCATAGTTCATTGATTTTTTAAAGGGATAAATATTATAATAATAGTTGAATGTATCATTGTTGAATGTAGAATGAAAAAGGGTAATTGGAACGTAAGAATAAAATAATACATTCAGTCGAGCATAGCAACCTCCTTCACAACCTTTTTTGAAGTTCTTTATTGACAGATGTCAAAATGTCTTTTTTATTTACATGTGTGTATATGTTGTGTAAAGTTGAAGCAGTAGTGTGAGTAATTCATATTTTAATTAATTTAATGTACTTCTAATGCATTTTATATAAAATAAATAGCTTTCTGCAATTTCCTCCATATAAACTTTAACTATGCAAAATTTCACGTTCATCCCTTCGCCCAATTCCGTTAAAAAGGGATAAAAAGTTTAGTCTTCACGTATTAATATAATGATGATATATTAACTATCTCCTATGTATTGGCGTTACTATAAAATAACTATAAGTTTAATTATTTGGTACATTAATACACACGTTTAAAGTACTCAATGAGCATATTTTAGACTTTTCTTTGTAATAATCTCATATAGTTATTTTCTTCATTTTATCCGCACAATACTATCTCAAAATATATTTCGCAATGTATTAATTTTTTAGTTTTCAAAAGAAGCATAATCATAATGATTGATACTATATATGAACTAAGTATTGCAAAACAAAAGCTGCACACTTTTATTCACAGTGCTAATTTCCATGACGAACCAATAATTAGATTGGACTAACTAAAAAAGATAACGATACCGAATCTGTGAAATTTTATTGCTAAAGCTTACCATAAACAGTTGTAAGGAGAATTTGATGCCCAAAAGTTTTTATTACCATACATATGTATCATCCTGCAACGTTGCTCTAAATTATTAAGGGTGTGTTAACACCACATTAAATTCTTGACAGACAGTTTATAAATATAAGGGCAGTAGTATTGAGAAATAAACATTGCAAACACTGTAACTGTGTAATATGTAAATAATAGATAATTGATTTTAGGTTATAGATAAAGCCGTTTTGTCTGCGTAAATCAATTGTCAATAGTTTATAAGATGTTTCTTTGTTACTTCCGCTTGAAAGTGATTAACTACTTTTTTTTTATTAACTTGGGGAAATCTCTACGGATACCTACCATCCCCGGGGAGAGAGTGAGTTATGTCCGACTTGCACGGACTAAAACTCCACGGTGTACCGTCCGCCGCATTTACTCACTCCAACAGGACCGGGCGGACAGCGTCGATGGTATATCTGTCGTACCGGGCGTCTGGCAGGTCCTGCCTCCACCTTTTCATTTCATTCTTGTGGGCTCTCGCCCGCATTACAGCAAATCTGAGGGATAGAGGCTCCCCTCGGCGCTTCTTAGCCGCCGTATAGTTATATACATGAACAGGCAATAAACCTTGGTATTCGATATTCAACCAGTATTTAAGAGAAAAAAAGACATAATTTGACGTGTAAATAATTTTATTCAAATTTTTCGCATTTATATCTTATCTCATACTAAAAGACCTTCTTTTGTCCCAAATTTAAAGAATCTGTCTGTTTATAATCGATCAAAAACTCGATTGTTTTACATAAAAATGTGGCCATGGAAGAGTCTGTGTTCGATATTAATTTTAACTTTTTATTTCAAGTCGTTCAGAAGCACAAACAGATAAGCAACGATGCGATCCTATATGGGTTTCGATGTTTCATTATGATATACTGAACCCTAATAGATTACGAAAGTATTCTACTTCATTTTGTATTTTTTAGCAATTACTTCGGATGAAGTTAGGAAGACGACAATTTCAAAGTTTAAAAGTAATATTTTTGAAACGAATTATTCCTGAAAGATTTGAAACTCCTGCCCGTAATAAATGAGTTTTAGACAATTATTCAAGTTCACAATTTCTTCTCTTTGAATTTTTACAGGGATTTTTCGTATTTACTTAAATCGTTTTCTTTTTACTCAAAGAGTATTTTTGGTACAAAATACCTAAACATATCAGATATCCATTCGCTTAGTTTTGTAAAAGTTTCTGTTATCGTTAGAGTATTTTTGAATGTTTTGTAATACTTTGTTCAAAACATGATTGATATATTATTTAAGTGAAACTCCATCGCCTCAAATTTTACCGTCTATCTAGTTTCGTCCGGTAGGGGTAAAGTGAAAGGCGCTCGACAGAACAGTCAAGGCCAGTATGGCGACGCCATGGTTCAATTCCATAATTAACTAATTCTAATTTTGTACTATTATTTTGTACTTATCCCTTCTGGTAAAGTATAATCACGTGTAGTCTATATATTAATCTGAAAAATTCAAATCGATTCGAAATCGATCGATTCGAAAATCGATTTAACCCTGTTAGAGATTAGTTGGAACAAACAGATGATCTGTTAGACACAGACCCTTCAATTCCGTCATCACAAACTACTTCTACTTTAATATACTAGGTCATAAATTCTCTAAGGGTTCGAACCAACCTTATCTTATGTATATATATATATATAGAAATGGACCTCGATATAACTAGGATCATTGAACTCGGGTAAGGTTTTTCAGATGACCGTGAAAGTTTGTATACGTAAGTATTTTATCATGTTGAAGGTTTTATATTATATAACTCATGTATTTATTACGACGAATAACAACAAACGCATACAAAGCTGCGGGTTTTGGAGTGTACGCAGAATGTTCCTAAAAGCTGTTCGGGTTGATACCTGCTGCTGAGTTCCATTACCAAATGACCCACAACAACTTGAAATTCCATCCATATTATCTAGATGATTGGAAAACGTTTACTGTGTGATTTACGCGTTCATTTCTTCCACGTACGTCGATTCTTTGTAATGTAATTCCAACGACGGTATTTCCGGACCAATGTGACTTATAAACCTTCAAGAAACGAGCCTACTTGTTTTTCAAGGGACGGCAACGCATCTGTGATTCCCCTCGTATCGCAAATATCCATGGGTGGTGGTGATCAGTTACCATCAGGAGACCCGCAAGTTCGTTTACCTCCAGTCGTATAAAAAATCCTTCTTATATCGTATATTTTATCTTTATTCCCAGATTGCTTGGCATTTAACTCCAGCTTTTAGAGCTTCGATAATGTTACTATCTCAAGAGAGTTATATTATTATCCTTGAAATGTCTGATCTCTTGGGCTTAGTACCCTTTGTGAAGGCATATTCCCGTTAGTAACCCTTGATATAGGATACACAAGTCTGTGACGTCTACTTATAAAGGGAGCATTAATAGATGTAGTAGATAATAAGCAATAATAGATGTAGAATTTAACAATAATGGCTCAATGATATGGTGTTTGAATACCGCGTTAATCGGTAATTCAAATCATACAAATTATGTTTCAGTGGAATGAAACATAGTGACGTAATAGTATTACTAAGCGCCTAGTTTCTAAATTGTTGAGCATTCTTACGTACGACGAAATTGAACATATATTTAAATAGATAGATAGATATAGATAGATAGATAATAACCTAGATTTATTCGCAGATAGTGTATCATGCCTTAGAAAATGTTTCTCTAGAGTTTTTTTTACATAAGATCGACTTTGTGCGTGTAATCATGTTATTATTTGTACATCTATATTGGTAGCTGTCTTTTCTTTCTTTATTTATAGTTTTTATAAGTGGAAATTTGTAATTAGCCTTAGTATGTTATTTATTTGTTATTTTATTAGTGTTAGCTGTAAGTTTCCCTAAATAAATAAAATAAAATAAAAATTAAATGATAACTGTATGATATAGAATTTTATATAGAATATCCATCACGCCGATCTACAAAAGTGTCTCTTCACGCCTCATTTGAAGGGCCCGAAAGAGAAAGGGAACACACAGGCCGGGAGGCGATGCCACATTTTCACAGTACGACTGAGATAAGAATTTTCAAACTTCTTCGTTCTTGCCGAAGTGGTTGCTACTGTGTTTGTGGGGACGCGTACCCTTCCGCATAGTTTTGTTGTGGAAAGGAGAAGATGGGATGATATTAAACAGTTGTGGAAAATGTTAAAGAAATATTTGAATGAATTTGATGCACAGTATGTTGATTGTAAGTCGTGTGGTTGTAGTGGTTTGATCACTGGAATATCAATCCAATATCCTCAGGTTCGAATCTTGGCACATAACAACGAATTCACGTACATTTATTAATTCAAATTTGTAATTTGAATGTATTTGAATTACTATGTAATTGGTATAGCCTGAAAATGAAGAAAAAACACCGTGAGGGAAACCTGAGGCTGAGAAATGTTCTTGGTACTGTATGTGGGAAAACATACAACTATGGATTTCTCAAAGTTTGAAATCGCCAATACTTCGTGGGCTGGCGTGGTGATTATGCCCATACCTTCTTTAGGGAAGAGGCCTATGGTCCTGCAGTGGGTCTCTTACAGGCTAATGATGATAATGATGGTGGTAGGGTTTTTTTACACCATACCGCCTGCTTATAACCCTCAGGTTGAAGATATATTGCTAAACACCCATATAAGTGCGCTTATATTACTCTCAAACGTAATTGGTAAACTGAGGGAGATCCAAGTTTTTCGATTATCGATTGACTTTTGTTTGAAAACTCGGATCTCTAGAAGTACTCGTACGTGTTAGATTTTACAAATTCGTTTTGTATGTAGTCATCTATTTATTAAGGAAGGCTATAAACTATTTATGTCATGTTACAATTCTTACTAGTATAAGAAATATCATACAAAATATAGATCAGAATGTGACCGAACTGTGAATGGCTATATTAAGGATATCATGTTGCGCAGTATAGCGTGTGATCGAAGCCCGGCACTTAGATACCACTGAATTTTTGGAGTTAGTGTACATTTATTAATTCAAATCGGTAACAGTTAAGTCAGACAGTGAAAGAAAACACCGTGAGGAATACTGAGAAATATTCTTACAGTACTACAGTATGTAAGAAAAATATAGAGCTGGATTTCTCAAAGTTTGGACTCGCCAATACGTCGTGGGATATATTGATATGGCCGTATATTGGTCCAATATTGAAACTCTTATAAGCCGACGTTTATAACATTTTTTTTAATCTGAGCTGTTAAAAATATTTTCAAGTTGATCTATTTTAAAAAAATTATTAAAGCGGTACATAGCGATTGTTTATAGTCAATATAGGTATATTAATTTAATTTCACCCATATAGGGTATATTTCTTTTAATTAAAAAACGATTATATTCAATACTTTGTAGCCTATACGGTATTTATGAGTCATAGAACATCACTATTACGTCACTTGCAACACTACACTATAGCATTTGTTTCATGGGAACTTTATTAAAAAGAAATACGGGACTTTGTAAACGTACAAACGTTAAATAAAAAAACAGAATAATGAAAAATAAATACGAATAACGTCCTTTGTTGTCGAATACACAAAACTTTTTATCTCTAATTCTCAATTGATCATATAGATCGTATGTTTTTCCGGCGGTGGATTTTTTTGGCACGTTTTAACAAAAGCAATCAGTTATGAACGACGATTGTGATGTAATCCTAAATATGACAAAGACAAATAACATCAAAAGACTTGATACACCGAAGCCAACCTCCCCTGCACGTGGTGTACCCTGCTGAATAACGAACGAAGCAATGGCGAAAGCAGGGTGGTAGGGTTTTACAGATTGACTGGGTCAACGACCATGTATATGGCGAAAATGCCCGTCGGTTCGCTTCTGCGGGTCGCGTTTCGGGATCAGCCTGTGCATATCCAGCTTTTCGCAGGCCGGCATGACAGCGGCGACCGGTGATGGATAGTGTGGTCGCCATTGTTTTTGGATTGTACTGTGCTTACCACCAAGCACAATGCAGTCATTTTGCCGTGCTACTATATAAAAAAAATTGCAAGAAAACGCTTAGGTTTTATTTTTATTATGTACACTAGATATAATTAGATAAGTATTTAATGTCGCATGACACTTTGCGGCTATCTGAAGAAACGCTTAATTAGTGGACTTAGTCTGGTTTGTTTAGGACTACGTTTGCTTGTATCCAATAGAATAGAGTAATATAAATCTAGAGTGATGTAACATTTGTACACTATCTACAGGTTGATTTATTTTTTGTTTGAAATGCGTTGGCGGTAAACCGATTAAACGGCTAGAATCAGTTTAAAGACTTAAGATAAAAGAAGAGATGAAAGTTTACGAAGGATATTAATTTCATTACTGTGTCATTATTATAAATCAATCTACATATACATACATATAATATAAATGTAAATGTGACGTCACTGTACTTTTTTGTAAAATAAATTGGTGCAGGTGTCTAGAAATACGCAATAAAATAATAAATTTCCATATTTTTTAGAAATGTTTCTCTGTCTGTTTGTTTGGACACGCATCACTGCTAAAATACTGCGTTCACGATAAACCCCCAAGAAAATTATAAAACAAATCACGAGTAATGTGTAGTCTTTGTTTCATTGAAATCGGTCCACTCTATCAATGACGTCCGCTATCTTCTGGTGAAAGTTCCCTGAAAATCGGTAAAACCGTTTTGAAGATAGCATTGCGGACGAAGCCGCGGTTAATAGCTAGTCTAATTTAAAGTCGCCTAAGTATCCCGCGGTAATTTCAGCTATCTACCAGTGGAATCCCCATCAAAATCAGTTTAGCTATTTCGGAGATTACCCGGAACAAACAGACGGACAGGCAGACCGACAAAATTTTTAAAAATTGCATATTCGTTATCAGTAGACTGTATACTTTCGTACCAAATTAGTAAAAAAAAAATATATTAATATTACTTACAGACACTTTATTTTTATAGAAGAACAAGATATAGATAGATTACATACAGACACTTGATTTTGATTATATGTATAAATTTATATCTATTATTGCTATCTTTAGCTACATGTCTATTATGCTTAGAGAAAACTGCGGTGAATTACAATTGACAGTAAGGTAAATGAGTCATTGAGCGTATTCGAAAACTATTGGTAAACTATTTGAATAGATATTAGACCCCGTTGATGACACTAGAAAAGTCGTAAGGAAACTTTTAGGATACGGCCTCCGATATATTTTACGTGTATATCAACTTATAGTACCCGTAAAGTTTTCCATACAATAGAATTATTGCTTACACAAACACCACTATTCAATAATGCTCTCTCCTTATCTTCCTTAAATAAAAGTTATGCGCGAAAATTATTTTTAAGGAGAATCAATAATTGAGATTTTTTTACTTAATAATCAAATTGTATTTGTTAGTAAGTGATAGTAAGAATTGGTGTATATTACTTTTTAAATTATACGTAAAAACTTTTAAATGCCGTGAAATGGAGCACGCCACTTACTACTTGTAAGTCCAAAAATGTACAAGTGTCGTGGAATACTGTAGAAAAGCTCGATTGTAGTCCTGTGAAACTGTAGAGGCCCTGGTAGGCTAACAGTGTAGACAGTTCGCAAAAAATGGAAGGATAGTCCGGAGAAGCTGTGAAAGTCCGTAAGGCTAACAAGGTCAGTGCGAAAAAAAAGAATGGTAAGTCCAGGCACCTCAGAAATAATTTGTATGAAGTCACTCTGCAGAAATACAGTCATAAAGTTAGGAAATACTGTTCCATTTGTCCATCAAATCTACAGTCTTGAAACTTCTTCTTCTTCTTACCCTTATCCCACATAAGTAGGGTCGGTACAACATGTTTGTCATGTTGTGGTATATGATTTGGCTTAATTTTTACGATCGGCCGCCTGCCTGACATCAACCCTCCTTGGGATTATTTTGTTCTACCGCTGTATTTATAATTATTATTATATAGTTACGAAGTCTGATGAGATCTTTCAGCCTTACAATTTTTATGTAGGCTTTAGCTTTGGTAGGCTATTTATAGTGTCTGCTTGAGCGGCACCACCGTTCCGGTTACAAACGTTCTTCAAGATTATGGTTTGCTTGCTATATTTCCAATTTTATGTAACAGAAAACCAGCCAACTTTAGGCTATTCCCGAGGACTGCATTTTCGGATTTTTTTCAGGATTTTTGGGTTCAGAGTTTTCTCATTAATAATAATGTAATATTAGATACAATTAACCATTATAATAATATAAAATATGTCAATGACAGTCTTGAAACGACATTAAAAAAAATACGGCTAATATACACACAAGTAATCAAGTTATGGCATATATTGTTTAACTAATTTTTCTAAGAATGTTAAAGATCTAACAAGCGTAGTTGTCGTGTAAATATTTTGCACCAGAAGTATTCCTTGCTAAAATAAAACAAGCAAACACTCACTAAGACGGCTTGTTATAAAAATATTAACTTAGCAGGAAGCTGTTTTCTCAAAGTCGAGTTTGTTCAAGTGGACGTCGCTGGAGCTCTGTAAACCGATAGAATGTAAATTGGGTTCCACTATGGTGCTTTGGAGCTAAAATAAAAATGAAAAGGTTGCAATAACATGAATGCGAGACTGGCAAAGGATTTAAGGTTTTTAAAGCATATATTGCAAGAAATTTCCTTCTCTTCTTACAGACATTTTTAGTTCAAAATATAATAAATATTTCTCAATTCTTTAGTAAACTATCTATACCATCTGCTCCATACGCGCTTTATACACAATTATTCTTTATTTACAACCTATTTATAAAAATTTTTGACGTGATAACGTCTTATAAATTGATGAACGCTGGCTGTACGCATGAAAAAAAACTCATTGTCACGTTTTGCCTGAGCTGAGCGTGCAAGCGAGAGCGCGGAACAAGCGATAGAGGCAATAGTGACGTATATCAATGTTTTCTTATGACGTCATCACGTAAAATTATCGTCCGTAAACCGACTTTACAAACAACCAATTTTTTAAATAAAATATTATTTCCGTGCATAAAATTTCATAGAAATCGGACAGGCCTTTTTTTAGACATAAATGCGGACACAAAACAGATAAGTAAAAAATAAGTTATATTCCTGGCGTTATATATTTATCATAAAATAATGTACAGATAGAACTATATAATTATTGTGGTAAATATTGGCAATTTATCAATTGAATACTCTTTTCTTTTTTTTTCGTACTGACTACGCTATTGACCAAGCGAGGTCTTAACAGCTTCACCGGACTACATTGAATACTCATAACGCCCATAGGAGTCAATTAAGGAATAAAAATCCACAGAAAAAATAATCATAGTATAATTTAATAATATTTCCGTAAGTTATTGAGACTTCTGAGTAAATATTTGTACTGTGGTCATCAGATGGAGATTTCGCTTCGTCTTACGGAAACGGAAATTGCTTCCTGGGACAATTCTCTTCTGGACGCTTTTATTTATTTTCGTAGTAAATATTCAGACTCAGTGTTATCAGTGCTGCGCTACGATCGTGTATTTTGGAATTTATTACTACTTTTATAACAAAATGCATTGGAATAATCTGATCAATGTTCAAAATTTTATAGTCAAATAAATAGAAAAGGTCAGCATTTTTGGTGTTTTATTTTCTGTATTTTCGGCATGATACGGATACGATTTTATATTTTAATATAATGAAACGTTCATATAGATTTATGATATACTAGCTTTTCTTCGTGGTTTCACTCGCATTAAGATAAATTTGATCTATCCCTCGGTAACATTGTCTTTGAAGTGAAACTTCTTTAGAATCGTGATTACAAAACGGATGCAACAGAAAAAACGACAGGTAAGAGACACAAATATAAAAATTAGTGAGCCAGAGAGAGAGAGAGATTAAATGTCGGTGTGTATGTATATTGCACACTTGCTTGTATTTGAGTATTTAACGTGCGTTAGTATATGTGAAAAGTATGTGAGCTGATACTACTGTACACTGTATGCAGCTACGTTTAACAGTGTTTGTGAGTATTTTTATGTCTTGTTGTACTAAATAATAAATTCATTTTTAAACAAATAAACTTTGTAATTATCCTACCCTTGTTATATATATTCATCTCATTCTTTTGTCGATTTACTAAAGTTTCACTTCTATCGTGTTTGAATCGCACACATACCTTTTTTTCTGGTAGAAAGCCCTATGAAATAAAATACCCTGTGTCCTTTTTCGTAACCTTGACGATACGCATGCAAAATTTCATGATAATTGGTTAAGTAATTAACACTTTAACTGCCATGTCGTAATCACATGATTCTTTTAGGACGCCAGGGATGAATTTTTACAATTTAGCGCTCTGGTCACCAATGAACACCGCGCCGCGCCGTGACGTCACAAGAGAAACTGTGGCCGGTCATATATAACCAATGTGGCAGTCTTCAAAAGTGGCAATCTTTTTTTGCAAAATTTTTTGATTGATTTGTTTATAAACCATTTATTGACAAAATCAAAAACATTTAAAAACCGGATGGTACAGAAACGTGACCCAATATTGCTGTAAACGACTTCCGTTGTATTACCTCCTAGTCGCGCTTAAAGAAGTTGTACTTCATAAAAAAATATACATTTCAAGGAAGGATTTCTACCCGTAGTAACATATAAGGTACTCCGTATACTGTACTGACAAACTCCGATTCAGTATATAAGGTGGGATATGTAAATCCTTTAGTATCGAATTCCAGGTGGGACCGATAGAGTAATTTGTTTCAGTATAACGCAGTTTAACATAAATATAAAATAAAAAAAAAGTCGAGACAGTCACAAGAACTAAACTAAAATAAAAGAATCAAAACTAAAAACAATGGAATAATTGTGTTCTTTTTAACTTAATCATAGTCTGACATAGTTAAATTTCATAATTTGTATATTGCAATTATTACCGTTAATCTGTTTTTTTTTATATCATAGGAGGCAAACGAACAGATGGGTGACCTGATGTTAAGTGATCACCGTCGTCCATAGACACTAGCGATACCAGAGAAGTCGCAAGTGCGTTGCCAGCCTGTGTTTGAGGGGAAGGGGGGGGAGTGGGGAGGGGGAGAGGGGAGATGGGTCCTCCGGCGCTCTCACTGACCGAACGATACGCAACAATGCAAGCACTGTTACTTCACGTCGGTTTTCTATGAGAGGGTGGTACTACCCTGGGTGAGCAGACCCATTCATGCTGAAACCAGTAATAGCTTCAGCGTGGCTCTACCACCTATGGATCTACTGGCACTCCGAGCAATAATTATATAGATATTTATGCAGTTTAGTAGGTACTCAGATATATGATGGCCTGCACAGACGCAATACAAAATATCAATATTACACGTGCACAGATCCCTATACCACGCGTCGCTAGCCTGGGGTACACGCAATACGTCATGAGCATGTCGACGTCATCGGTGACGTTAACCCATAAGTTTTTCTCCTACTAAAAATAGCTCCACGCGGTTACAGAAGTTTTCAAATATAAATTTAACGAAAAATGATATAGAGAACTTTAAAAAAATGTACTTTGTATAATAAATAATTATCTAAAACACAAGATATAAGAAAAGTAATCATTATAAGAGAAGATGAAAGTATGAACTTAGAAATTTTAACCATTGTATCAATTTCAACAGCAAACGTTCATTTAGTCGATAAATTCAATTAACCCACGTCATGCTCTGGTAAGTTAATTAAAACTATATAACCTTGTATTTTTAATTAATAAGTTAACGTCAGTCTAAACATTTCCAGATATATTCATTGTATATAAAATAAATATCATAATATACCAGCAATCTCTTTGGTAACAGTTTGTGTCTTCGCTAAGACCGCTACAAGTCAGCAAGTGCAAATATTAGTTAACATTCGATTTTCAACTACTGTCACCAATATTATAAGAGCATTGACAGAGTAACCAAATACTACGTAAATTGTAAAGAAATTAGATATACAAATGAAGAGGTAGCGCTGCGACTGAGTCTCGACTTAGGATAGGATATTACTCTTTAATAATTCCGCTTTGCGTAGTCCTTCGAGCCCCATTTCTCTGTTCCTAACATTATCTTTCAATCCTTCTAACCATGTCCTAGCTAAAGATTTTGTCCATCACATTTAGGATATTTTATATATATATATATATAGCCCTCCTCATCGATTTCGATGACGGCGACTCCAACACGTTTCATTTCTTTCGAGCGTGGGCCCTAATGTGACTAGCGAAACCAAGCTTACTTTTGAAGGCCCGATCACATCCAAAGCAGTAGAGCTGGCCATTCTTATTGTATGTATACGTGTAAAGAGGTTTCGGTCTATCTTTTAATACTTGCTGTTTTTCGTCAATTATTTGCAATCGGTTTTCCTCAAACCTTGCAACACTTTCAAAGACGGTAGAATGCCTAGACGACCGTTGTGAAGCTAGATCCTCCCAACACGTATAATCAACATTGCAAGCATTAGAACACATCTTTATAGCGTAGATATTGACCACCGTGCTTCCGTTTACCCTTTGTCATCTCGGAGTAAAAGACTGCTTTTGGCAAACGATGGACATCCATGCAAAGTATGTGTCCACAACACCTCAGGGCATGTTAAGTATGTTTATTTTACCCACCACAATTAACGTCTAAACCTCATAATCTGATTTCTCTCTGGTCATTACATGTTTATCGTCATCATAAACATATATTTCAGGATATATCTTCATCACTGATAATAGAATTAAAAATGAATGTATTTCACAAATAACCAAATGACTACCAATCTGAATCCAATAATTAATTGATAACGCTCCATTACGTGCGAGCCCAAAACGAGTACAAAATTTCCCAATAAAAATAATTTTATTCAATGGCCTCGTTAAAATTTTGATAGCGATCAAATTACTGGTTAGCTGTGTTTGAATGCCATTAGGTAAACCAAATTATGAGGTGCAGAAGTTACTAAATATTAACAAAGTAATGTGACGTCATTCTGTAGTGTGAACCACTGGTAAATGTATACCGTGTTATTACCAAAACGTTAAATACGCATTAAACTCTTACTTAAAAAAAGTTTACAAAAGAGCGTCTTACCCTTGTTTACAGATGGACATTATTTAAATTTAAATATTTTCTAACCCTTGTCTACAAGTAGACAGTGCATATGTTATTACTGTGATTTATTGTGTTTCAATTTGCCGGCAAAAGGCCTTTCATAATAAATTATGAATTTTGTGGGTATAATTAATATGGAGAAATAGATAAATTAAATCATTACTACTACATTTTCGTTTTCGTAATTAATTTCATCGCCCTATATAAAGTAATCTTTATTCATTTCAAATGGTATATATATATCTTTAAAAAAATTACCTTTTTTATTTTGTATATTTAATTATTAGTACAAGGTTTTTATAAAAGAAAAAGTTTAAAAACTCGCATACAAAAATTAAAAAAATTCGAATTTGAATAACTGTAACTTTATTACTGACTAGATGTAACCTTGTAATATTAGTTATCACTGTGCCAAATTTCGTCTAAATTGGTTCTGTACTTTCAGAGTGATACGTGTTTAAAGGGACAGACAAACAGGCAGATCCTGGAGAATCCCTTGCGTTTTATGAGAAAAAAAATATCCTAAATGTAATCTCGTAACATTAGTTATCACTGTGCCAAGTTTCGTCAAAATCGGTTCGGTACTTTCAGAGTGATGCGCGTTCACAGGGACAGACAGATAGACAGACAGACAGACAAAAATTTTAAAAGGGTTATTTTTGGCTTCTATATCGACAACAAAGCCTACCCCGATCAAAATTTTCAAAAAATATTTAATGTACAGATTTGACCCTGCTACAGTTTTATTATAATATAGATTTAATTAAAGCAATATGTTTATTATTAACAGTAACAAAGGTTAACGAAATACTTAATAGTTAACAACAGTGAGTTTACAAACAGCTAAGGTGAATTTGGTTTGTAAAATAAAAGTTCCATTCTTGTGTTTTATAGTCCACGAAACGATTTTCGGTGTAGAATTTTTCATGTTAATAGATTTAAACACTCATTATTTAGATGTTCAACTCACAAGCACTATTAAGCTTAAATAATATACGGCCCGAATATTTGGGTAAACCTGTGTAATTGTCGTGTTTTAAGGCTGTTACTAATAACTGTATAAAATTATTGCTTTAAAAGTAGATCTTGATGGTGATAAATGATACCATTTACTTACTTAAAAATGTTTTTGGGGTTCACATTATTGAGACTATTATCTTTGATAATGAATATAATACGATAAGAAAAAAACATTACATAACAGATTTAACTTAAATGTTATTATATCAATATTATAAAAACAAAATCCATATTTTTTTTGTAATTTATATTTTCTGGTTCGGAAGTAAACAACTACTTTGTATTTATCGGTGTGCATATTGAAACTATACTATTGACCGGTCGTTCGAACTATTAACACGGCTTTTATGTTAATGACCTGGTGTTTATGCTAATGACTACATAGTCTATTAAATTTAGTTTCATAATGTTATATCGAAAGCTTTATTGAAATTATACTTCTTTTGGCGCGTTAGGGAAAACTGATGAGAGTAAATTTTTACAATGCGCGCGCTCACCGTCACGAAAAACCAACACTCTGAAGTTATTACGATGCGCGCGCACACCGTCACGAAAAACCGACACCCTGAAGTTAGCTATAGTCAACTTTTTCTATTGTTAGAGTCGTTTTTTCTACAAACGTTCGAATAAGGCAAAAGATAAAATTTTTGAAAAGATTTTTATCTTGTTACGCCATAAAAGTATAACTTCTAACGCATATAGATAAGTACACACACGCACTTTTTTTAACTGTATTATCCGCTTTTATCAAAAGTTACATTTTATCTATAGTTGTTTGTCTGACGTTTAGTAATATAGTTGAAAGAAATTAAAAACTTCAAATGCACAAATTAAATTTCATAGTTTTCTTTAGACCTTTTAATTAAAAAGAAGGTTAAATCCTGCAAGATTTCTTTAAGTAAAAAGTTGAAAGTTGAAGATAACTTCTTTATTTCGATTTATCGATAGAATATTATTATATATAGCTTGCATTGACAAATATTATCATGGTACCAAACATAGTTAACCTACATCTACATTTATAATACTTGTAAGAACGATTATCTATACTAATATTATAAAGAGGTAGAGTTTGTGAGTTTGTGAGGTTGTGAGTTTGTGAGTTTGTGACGTTGTAAGGGGTAATCTCAGGAACTACTGGTCCGATTTGGAAAATTCTTTCAGTGTTATATAGCTCATTTATCAGGGAAGGCTATAGGTTATATATCATCACGCTAAGACCCATAGGAGCGGAGCAGCAATGAAGAATGTTGCAAAATCGGGGTATTTTTTTCTTTTCAGAGCTTCCACGCTTACGTATTACCGCCCAACGAAGTGAGCACGGGTCGGCTAGTGTAAAATAAATAAGAACGGTATAAAGAAATTATACAAATTCACGCTGCCAGTTCCAGGGTGTAAGTAACTATAGATGACGAAATATATCCACCACTCCACAGCCGACTCAATAATCCAACGATATGGTAAAAAAAAATAGTGCGTGAAGACCCTTAGCGCGGAAGAAGTGAAACTTCGTAACGTGCAAATGAAAATAGGAAGGTGTAGAAATTGATTTTTAGTGAAATCATATTGTTTCATTAAGACAAACTTTATTAACATTACTTACAATTCACAATTGATCGCATCTTTTAATTAGAATTTTCGAGTGCAGAAATATCCAAATCTATAACATTTACAATAGGATTATGATAACTAAAGTAATATACGAAATGTTTGAGTTCTATCTTTTCAATATTTCTTGCAAAAACTGCATTAAAGAATATTGAACGCTACTCGTTGTTAACGCTCGCGCTGGCCTGTAACAGGTGTACTAGGCGCATGCATTCGAGTGTCACGCATTCACTCTCGCTCTGTCTCTTTCTATTCCCCCTTAGCGTTAAACGTTTAACGCAACCTTGTTGGAAGTCGCATTAGAAGTTTCACTTCAAAACTATAAATAAATGAAATAAGCCAAAATGGTACGTATTTAGTTTACCTAATGGGTATATTTATCTCTACTCTGTTATTTTAATAATTTGGTAGACTAGAAAAAAACGCAAGATATGGTTTCGTTAAATTATTTTTTACCTTGTTAAAAAAATTGTTACTGTACACCGCAAAACAGTATAGTTCATTTACCAGTCTACATGTAAAATATGTTAATACCTTTGATTATATACACTTAAGTATCTCATAATTCTTACCTTTTAATACTTCAGTGAATATTTACTGCCGTATTACGTCATTGTCCATTATAAAAGTATTATTTGCTATTATACACTAATGTAGCTACCTAAGGTCAGTCTACAATAGTTCTTTCATGTGGCACGCTCATAGATTTTATTAGGCCCACGAGAGCTTTTTACCTAGATCTAGAATGTCTAGATTTATAGACCTGCCCAAGCGTCTGGCCTAGACTCACATATAGTCGATCGTAAAAATAATCTAATTCATTTTACATATTGATAGAGGATATTCGGGTTTGTTTATTATCCATTTCATTATTGACAATTTAATTACTATAATATTGCCTTAAGATATAATATGTCAAGTAGAGATGATTATTTCAGGTCTTCTACAAGTTCTAAACCGTTTTTTCCATGGATTTCTTGTAGAGTAGATGAAATGCATGATTTAAATCTTGGCAATAATCCGCAAACTTACATTATCTATTTATTAATATTCAGCATTATATAAAGCCGTGGTGACCTAGTGGTTTGACCTGTGAAATACTATCTCAATGTCCGCAGGTTCGAACCGCGGCATGTACCAACGAATTTTTCGGAATTCGCGTACATTTACCAATTCAAATTGGTAACACTATCGACTGACGGTGAAGGAAAACATCACGAGGAAAGCAGAACCTGAGAAATGTTCTTGTACTACTACTGTAAGTGGGGAAAATATCTGTGGATTTCTCAGAGTTTGAAATCGCTCATACGTCGTGGGCTGGCGTGGTGCTTATGTCCAAACCTTCCTTCACCTATGGCTCTGTAGTGGGTCCCTTACAGGTTGATGTTGATGATGATGATTGTAAAAAGAGATATTCAAGCTTAAAAACAGGATGAAAGCAAGGGATAGAATGATCGACACCGTAATGTAAACCACACACGGAAATTTGTCTAAGTAATTACCATAGAGAGAGGATTTGGAAGATGGCTTAATAATCCATTTTTTGAAATGAAAGTTAAAAAAAAAATGGTAAAAGTAAACAAGAGTGGAAAAAGGTAAGAAAAATTAGGAGCTACAATTTTTTGTGTTGGTCACACCCTGTCTACGCTCAACACATATTGTCACAGATAGGTGCGGTATGCAAATATAAACACGAGGAAATGTCGAATACAGTTGATACTAAAATGCAAGGTTGGATTATTGATGAAGTATACATACTTTCTATAAGATTCCATATGGCAAATCTGTTTATCTGAAGTTTATTATTTTTAACATTCCATATTTCAAAGATTTTAAACAAGATGGACAATTCAATTGAGGTCGGTTGGAAACAGGTAGTTTTATGGACTGAGTCCAAAGACCAGAGAAGAATCATATTATTGATCGCATACTTTACACGATAATAGCATTAGCACTGTCAGTGTATGATAGAACTGGCAGTGATAATTAATTAAATGCCTCAGCCAAACCATAACAACTTCTACAACATAATAACCTACCAGTGATAAACCAGTTTATTTAGAAATTATTGCCTCTAACTGGACAACACTCCATTTCACGTGTTGGTATTTATTTGTAGTTGCATACAAAGCGCCGCCGACAAAGGCTGTTGTTGTGTAATAAAAAAAAATAGAGGAATAACAATTTAGACATTAGGTGTTCATAGTTTTTGGTCTCTTTAATTTTATTATAAATATTATTGTAGTTCAAAAGCTACACGGGCTTTGAGAGCCCCTGTGAAAATACTATAACAGAACGAAGGCCGGTGCTTGGTAAACATTTGCTTATACTTCCCGACCCTTCATGGTTCAAATATTAACAATACATTAAACATATTGTTACAACCAATCATCTAAGTGGGTTTGGGAGATTTCTACTCACAATTTCATGCTCACGGGGAATTGGTTTTCGGTTATTAAGTACGACCGTTGTGATTATGTATACCCTTTTGGATAACTTATTGTAACTGAGGTGGAAACGTTGATCGGATAATGTTTTTAGATCGTAATAATTTTATCGTAATTTATACATAGCCCAATAAGATATGTGTGTATTTCAATCATAGCTGATTGAGCGAAAGAAGAATACGTGCATTGATGCTACCTACCATTGGAAAACAACAAGACGGTTATGCTATTTTTCTTTCCTTATTGCGCCGTAACATTTCACGGTAATATTACTTGCTGGTAAGTTTAAAAAAAATCTTTTATTGTTTTTCATATTTGACCAAAATCTCATCTGATATTAAATGACAAAGTAGTCTAAGATGGTAGACACGTTAAAGCTATAGGAGACTGGCTTCTAAGTGTAGCTGCCGGAATACACCAACAGGTGCTTGGTGACAGATTTTCAACTTGAGGTTATGCTAGCTAGCCAGGCGGACTTAGAAAAAACCACTATGCTATGGTTTGATCATAGACTTTCATCACCGGAAATTCCCACCTAGTTGCAAACTCCCACCTACACCTACTGATCCCGAACACGCTATCTATTAACCCGTTGTGCATGTTAGATGTCTTGGGGAGATGTGTTGTGGAAGGAAATACAACCATAACCATGCGTATATTGGCGCGAGCAACCGATCCGAGCCGCTGCGCGAGTGTCACCGAATTACAATTTTACAATGTCTTAATTAGGACACAATACCCCTCACCATCATCGCTTCTAAATGGTAATGTTGTTGATGAATTTGAAATGGATATCTGGATATAATGGATATTTGAATCTCAAATGGATAACTATATGACGATAGATTTTTAATTAGAGCGAAGAGCAATATAAAATGATTCACCACTATCTAAAATGATATCCCCGCTATAAAAATCATTACGTAACTTGATATAAAGTGCTAGATTTTAATAAGTTATTATTCTTAATATTTACAGAGTATAATCCAATTTTAAAATAAAGTTACATTGAAGTTACTCAACAATCCCTCCAATTTCTGAAATCAAAGTGAGCTTGTAACCCGGTCATCGAGTTGTACTCGTAACTCTGTTAAGTTATATAGTCGGCAATGTTAACCACCTTCAGTTTGGAATTTTGTCTAATTACTCTGAAATTACTCCCGGAAACTGAAATAGAATATTCCGCAAAAGGAGTAGGGATTTGAGAACATCCCTTTGAGTTTAATGGAATAATTATAACAAACCTAATAATCGTTTTAGTTTTATCTGTATGAAAGAGAATATATATTTTGAGAAACAACAAGCCACACAATAGTATACCTATTGTGTCCGTCACGAATTTATATATTACAATATCATCATCATCTTCTTGCCGGATTGCCCCGTTGTCAGGATTGCCCCGTTGTCACGCGCACGAGGACGTTCCTTTTATATCGATTGCCGCGTTTTTAACCGCACGTCCTGCGCGACAATGCGTCGCAGTAGTGAGTTCCCTTCCCGGCTGGAAACGGTGACGGGGAAGAAGAAAAAAGGCCCTTCTAAGGGCCAAACAGATGCCTCGTCTGCAAGACGATCGACCTCATGCTTGCCCACTGACTCCGATATCTCGCACACCCCGACGACCCCTGCTATCTCTCAGGAATCGCTGCTGACATCGCCCATCTCTCAGACAGCTCGGGCGAGACTATACGAAAACGACTGCGACGTTTTCGCCCAGCTGATTGCAGCTGGGAGTCCGTCCGAGATGCTGAAGCGATGGATAGCGCTATTCCTGCGCATCCAGAAGGATGAAGATGAGGGATTCGAACCCCGCAAACAAGACATTACAGCATTGCGATCTCCTACAACCGGATTACTCGTACTCCCTGAAATCCCAAAAGAGCAACTGAAGCATCTCGAGTCGCGCATAGCAGCCGCGAGCCGCAAACGCGACGAAGAGACGCAAAAGCGATCACTATCTATTTCACCAGAAACCTCGAAACAAGAAAACCAAAGTACGAAAAAGAAATGTAAACAAACAGAGGAAGTCCCAGTTATACCCGTCGAGAGCCGCGCGGCGCCACCAGCGCCTGCAGCCGCGCTACCGACGGGCACGATTACGGAACCCCAAACTCAGAATGTAGTTCCAGTTATACCCGTCGAGAGCCGCGCGGCGCTACCAGCGCCGGCAACCGTGCACTCGACGGAACCCCGATCTCCGACAGTTCCCGATGTACCCGCCGAAAGCCGCGAGGCGCCACTAGCGCCCGCGTCAGACCAGCCCACGAAAACTCCAGTTTTACCCGTCGAGAGCCGCGGGGCGCTAGTTGCGCCTGCTGTGGCCTCGACGAGCAAACAAAAGGAAACCCGAGTTCCAGCTATACCCGCCGAAAGCCGCGGGGAGCCACCAGTGACTTCTTCAAAACGGAACGCCATAGTTCCCGATATACCCGTTGGGAGCCGCGGGGCGCCACTAGCGCCTATAACTGTATCGCAGACAGTGCCTGCGGAACCCCAACTAACGATGTCAGCTATACCCGTCGAGAGCCCCGGGGCGCCACATGCGCCTGCACCCTCGCAATCGCAGCGATCGTACGCTGCGACAGCGGCGACCCCGTCGACTATGACTGCTCAGAAAACGAAGACAGACCGAAATATACAATTAGAGGGAAGCGCCGCGGAATCCGGCGACACACTACGGCAACGCTGCCCGCCGATCGTCGTCGAGAGCCTGCCCGACTGGCCAGAGCATTTCCGGCGGCTGGCGGACGTGCTGGGGCGACCACCGACTGCGCGCGCGCACGGACGCGGAGTACGCTTCCTCCCTATTAACATAGACGAGCACAGGATCGTCAGTGATTACCTGAAACAAGTGGAAGGGGTGAGCTGGTACACTTACTCATCCCCCACGATAAGAAGTCTCAAGGTCGCGATTCGCGGCCTACCAGAACACACGAAGCCCGAATTAATTACAGAAGCCCTGCGCGAGAAGGGCTTCCAACCTGAGTACACCAGATGCATCCGGGGAAGAGGTGGAAGACCAGGGTGCATCTTCCACTGCTCCCTGGTGAGAGAACCTGGCCTCATACCGGCTATATACGATGTAAATGAAATCCTGTTGTTCAAGACTACAATAGAAGCATGGCGTGGGAGGAGAGGCCCGGCACAGTGCCATCGATGCCAACTTTTCAGGCACTCCTCCCACCACTGCCATCGCCCGATAGCCTGCGTGAGGTGCGGCGGCCCGCACTTCGCGACAAATTGCGACCGCCCACGAGAAGAGCCTGCGTCCTGCGCAAACTGCGGCGGGGCGCATACATCAAACAACGCCCGCATGTGTCCTGTGTTCCGCCGCGAGGCGCGCAATCGCCGAGCGGGGACCGTCGTCCGGACGGGTGACACCGGACGGCAAGAGGAGCGCAGCAACATAGTGCCGAACACAGTCGAGGAAGCTGCCGCGGGGAGCCTGATGGCCCCCGCGAACGACCCCGGCCAGAGAAAACCCGGAAAAAGACATCATAAAACAAAAGGAGAAACCCGAGAAGCGACGGAGGCGACCCAGCAGCCAAAGTCAGCTGAGGACTCCACGGAGAACGCCTTCATCACACTCATGATGACCCTGGCAGCCGCAGCCACCCCAGAAATGCTACAGAAATGCCTGAGAGCCCTGCAAACGCGGCAAACCGATGGCCAGGCCTCACAGCTGACAACTACAAAAAAATAGATCGCCTTGTCGCCCAAAACCACCGCCAGATGGCGCAGATGATGCCACCATCGCCTCACCCGATAAGGGGAGGCGATTAATAAATAACAGACGCTCCCAGTATCCTGGGAGGCGAGTGAAGCCACCACAAGAGGACTTGTCCTGGTATGGTTTCCCCGCACGCCCCTGACGGGGCGCGCGAGATGATTCGATGAGTGGTAATCTTCTTGCCATTATCCTAATCGACACAATATTTCCTTTCCCACTCTCCCCTATCAGATGTCATCTCAGTATTCACACCTTTTATACACATTATATTTTTCAAACAATCAATCCATACCTTCGGTCTTCCTCTACTCTTATATCCATCCGTTCACCATTATACTCAAAAAAAGTAGTTACATGGTTTTCATCTATATTCATGACATGTCCCTAGCATGCTAACCTATTACTCCTTAACTTCTCTGGTACTAGTGGTATTTTCAAACGTTCTCTGGTATACTCATTCGTAATCTCATCGATTCTATTTACACCACACATCTACCTTAACATTCGCATCTCTCAACCATCTCTTTCGTAGCCCGGCACTCAGATACATTCATTATGACCAGTCTTATAATAGTTTTATATACCTATTACAGTAGTGTTTAAATATAATAAAATCTATCTCCATGAGTATACGGAGTGTTTATCTAAATCATTCTTTTTACTACAATTGAGTAATTTACAATATTTTTTGACTAGAAATCGTCCTGTATAATTGGTTAATGCGGCCTAACCGTTTCAAAAGTAGTCTAGTCACAAGCTTACACAACAATATTACTGGGGATCGATAATAACGGTATTAGAACTTTAATAATATTTTATAGTCTTTAATTACGATTCCAGTAAAAGTCGATAAAAATCGTTTAATTACTGTATTCATTTTCCACACTACCTGATGTTTGTCACGAAATAATTGTTCATTAACAGTAAGCAGTACAATGTATGCTAATGACATAGAATTTGTAATTATGAGGATTTTGATTTGTGACTTTATTTACGTGGTATTTTTATGTTTATCAATATACGTATATATTAAAAATGATACTTGAAAATGCATACTTTTCCATGGCCAGAATTGTCACACGTATAATGTACATCTTTGTAAGGAAGTCTTGAGAATATTATTAAGTAATACAGCGGACTTACGCACTCAAATTTTCATAAACGCAAAGGATCGTCGGAACAAGATTACTCTGTGTACCGCGGGTCAAATCATTACATATTCGGGTCAGCGATGCGTGCCGCGGCTCGAGCAAAAAATATGTCGTCTTTGCTTCTTGTTTGTTTTGTTTATCCGAATTACGAGTATGCCCCAAGTCCCACAGTGTCGATATGAGTGATTGTAATAATTATTTTATTATTAAGCTTTTGTTTACACCAATTTCTTGACAAGAAAAAATGAAGATGACTTTAATATTTTTTATATCTAAGGTGTACTGTATGGACTTTTCAGATTTTTGTAAAAAAAAATATTGCAGGTACAGATGAAGAGAATGCAGATAAGCAATTAAACTAATTTCCATCCATTTTAGAAATGTCTGTCAGTCTCTCTATTTATTATTTATTTATTTGTAAACCACTGTGTTCGTTAGAAAACCTCCTAAAGAAAATTATAAAGTATATCTTCGAGTAACATTTACTCTTTGTTTTATTAAAATCGGTTCGGTCTATCAAAAGTTATTGCAATTTTAATGTAGTACCACCCTCTCACAGAATACTGACGTGAAGTAACAGTGCTTGCATTGTTGCCTTTCGTTCGGTCAGTGAGAGCGCTGGAGGATCACCTCCCACCCCCCACCTTCTCGCTTCTCTCTCCCAACATTCCTCCTCCTCCCAAACACAGGCTGGCAACGCACTTGCGACTCCCCTGGTGTTGCGAGTGTCTATGGACGATAGTGATCACTCAACATCAGGTGACCCACCTATTCGTTTGCCTCCTATGATATAAAAAATATATATATTATTATGCTAGGGTCATCAAGAAAACTCTCCAGTACTTACCTAGCTAGCTACAATTTTTAAGTTAAAATTTTCTACATTTCGTTATCTTTTGTTTGAACCTTGAATATATCTGATTCATACTATTATTGTTGGTGGCATTACTTCTTTGTTTTGAGTTTGTTTTCAAACGTTGATATAAAATCTACGATGAATAATGTATAACGGGTGTAGGTAAATGATACTCCTTTCATAAAATTATATACTTCAGTATACTTTTGACAGCTCTCCGGTAATTACGACTTTTGAATTACCGGCTACATCCACAATAAACAAACGGCTGAATGTCGCGTGTGGATTTTGTGTAAATTAGTTGTAAATTGCGCTATAGTACGATTGGACAACCTTCAGCGCCAGTGTTTGTTGCCTTTGTTTTGAAAACAAATGGCTATCGAAACTGGGTTTTGTATGTTAATGAATTATATCGATCGCTGAACACTGTTAACGTGATTAAGAATTGTAAATATGTACTCAATTTTATTTCATATAATTTTACCTACATTGTATTATGGGAATTAAAACTTTAGCGAAACTCTTGTAAAATTTGAATATATTTACTTTTGAATATATTTCAATAATTCACGGTTCTATAATTGTTAATTTTTGAATAAAAACATATCACATTTTTTATTCTTTGTTTATTTATTTATTTACACATTATGCGTTAAATACGCAATGGCGGACTTAATGCCTAAGGTATTCTCTACCAGTCAACCATTAGGTGATGCAGAGATAAATGTTAGATGTAAAAGGTGAGGTTTTTATAAAATTATGTTTAACCTATTTACTATCACAATATATAAATAAAATATCAACACCGATATACTACACATATACAATAGGTACATACACATAACAACATTATACATAAATATCAATACAATAAATAAAAGTATAATAAGCCAACATCAAGTACTAAATACAGCATTAACCAGATATGTTCTTATATAATATTAATTATTGCTCGAGGCTTCGCTCGCATTAATATAGTAAAAGATATTTTTCTATCCCTCCGAAAGAGTACTCATTTATCTACCTCTGACGTGTGTTGGAGAGCTAAGAAATCTGCAAGCCAAGTTCCATAAGGAGTTTTTTTTTGTTTTTAAGCTATTTTAGTGGGAAAAGATCTAAAAAAATATTGAAATAAACCGATCATTATTGATAAATAACTAGCGTTTAATCGTTTTTATAAATCAGAATACAAAATGAGATTTGAATTGATACTTTTTAAATAAATTTTTGATGTTGCAGTATTTACTTATTTTAGAGAGAGCTAAAAACATGATAACCAAAAATGGTTCGTTTTTGCATGATGCATATGGAGGTTAAATTATAACAAATAGTTACCTATCACCTCCTAACGAGAATACGTTGAATTACCAATAACGCTGTATACATATTGTGCATACACGTCCTTAGGTATTTAAAATCTGACAAGTTTAACTAAGTCTTACGTACATATGTACGTACTGTATCATAGGTTATTAGCTGGTGAATATCATGTTACTGTATCGCACAAGGAGCTTGCTCGACGGTTCCATTCCAGAGGATCAGACCTAGATATATCTACTGTGTAGATGAATTCCCTATGTATTTTATAGTTCTATTTTATAAGTGTATTTTGTAAATCCTAACTAATATTATAAACGTAGAAATTAAGTTGTTTCGAATCGGTTAAATCTAAATTAACGCGAGTGAAGCCGTGGACAAAAGCTAGTATTATATTAAATAAACTGTTATACAGAGGAATTTCTAAGTCAAATTACAATGCGTGATGCGTAAATAGGTCCTGTTTTCGAATCCATCTCACTGTTTGATTGATAACAAACCACGCGTAGGAAGTCATGTAATAATTTATGTGGCTTCTATCAAATTATATTTATATACTAGCAGTACCGGCGGCTCTGTACGCGTTTGTTATTATTTTTAACCAACTTCGAAAAAGGAGGAGGTTACTACGTTCGGTTGTGTGTATTTTTTTTAATATATGTTAATCGATATTTCCGTCAATTATGAACCGATTTTAATGATTCTTTTTTTATTGGAATCGGTTATCAGAGGGGGTCCCATATTAATTTGAAGAAAATATTCAACCCCTAAGGGGGTGAAAAATCGTTTATTTGATTTTCACCCACTTCGTCTTTACGTATTTTCGTGAATTTGGAACCGATTTATTATACCCATTAGAAACCAAATATATTTATGCACACTAAAAATGGAAAATAATTTTTTTTTACAAAGAAAATAAACCGCCTTCGATGTGAAAAACTAATGAGGCACTAAAAAGCGAAAAATAACTGAATTATTAAATTAACCAAATTAAATAAAAAATATTGATATTTGCGCTACCTAACTAAGACTGAGATCCCGACGAATTGATTAACAAAACATAAAACACTTAAGTGTGGCAATTTTCATGTTTAGCGGTCAAACATCGTCCGAGTTTATTAATCACACGTATGACTGCACTGAGCCTGATGGTAAGCACAGTACAATCCAAAAACAATGGCCAGCACCGAGTGACACAGTATCCATCGCCAGTCGCCGCTGTCATGCCGGCCTACAAAAAGCTGGATATACACAGGCTGATCCCGAAACGCAACCCGCAAAAGCGAATCATTATGATGGACTTTTTCGCCATATGCATGGTGGTTGCGACCCAGTCAGGCTGTAAAACTCTACCACCCCGCTTTCGCCATTGCCTCGTTCGTTATTCAGCAGGGTGCACCACGTGCAGGTGAGGTTGGCTTGGATGTCTCGAGTCTTCGATGTTATTCGACCCCCTTACACCCCTATATCATCAGTCGATGATGATAATGATTTAGATTTATTTATAGATACTAGTTTCCGGTTACATTTTAAATTACAATATTTAAAGTTGATAACAATTTAACTGAGACTATATACATTTTAAATAAAGGTGTCATATGGTCGCGTAAAAAAACATACTACCAGTTTTATTATAATTCTAATTATAAAAATAAATGTGAGTTTGTTTGTTTGCTACACATTAACTACTCAAGCAATCATCATTAAATTTTACATATACTTTGCCTGGGGTGCAGAAAAGGAAATAGGGTATCTTTCGTTAAGGAAAATGTACTAGTCGCGAGAGATAGATGAATTCCACAATAATGCGATCGAAGTTACGATCGAAAGTTATTATGAGAATAATTGAAGAGGTATTCCCAAAGACATACTATAAAATCAGATAGAAACTATGGTGCCACAACTCGGACAAACAAACAAGAAGCTAAGACGGCGTCGTTCCGTGAGGCGGCACACATTGCTGGTTAGAATACGTAATGAGTTGACCCACAGTGCGCCTTCTAGAGTAATCCTGTTTTAGCTTCTTTGTATATTTCTGAAATTTTGAATCAAAGCTGCAAAGCAAAGAGTAACTACTGCTCGAAAAATTCGTGTAAAACGCATTTATTATGTTTCAAGGAAACTAGGTGTTTTATTTAGAGCATTTTTCGGCTGTCTTTTATTTTTTAACCGACTTCAAAAAAAGGAGGAGGTTATCAATTCGTCTGTATTTTTTTTTTTTATGTTTGTTACCTCATAACTTTGGACTGGGTGAACCGATTTTAATTATTTTTTTTTATTTGAAAGCTGGTGCTTCCCATGTGGTCCCATTTCAATTTGGTCCAGTTCCGACAACGGCATCCAGTGCAAAACCGTATAAGTTTTAAATTAGCATTAAGTATGTACACGACAAATAGACGAATAACTCAATATCACGCTAACCGATTTCGGTGATTCATTTTTTATTGGAAAGGATGTACTTCAAGGGTAGTTTGATGAGAGTTTGGTTAGGTTCTGATTATGGGATCCGTGAGAAAGTAAGTAAACTTTCAAAAAACGAGCCTACTCCTTTCTTAAGGGCCGGCAACGCATCTGTGTTTCCTCTCGTGTCGCAATTGTCCATGGGCGGCCGTGATCACTTACCATCAGGTGAACCGTATGTTCGTTTGCCACCAATATTATAAAAAAAACTCTTCAGTTCTTAGGAGCCTATTGTGTTTATGTTCGTTGCTGTGTTACAACATGACGCAAGCATTGTAATTACATTACTTAAGGTGTATTATATGTGAAGCGATAGTAGCCGAGTTCGTGGTAGGAACTATCGCGGTTTATTGATAAGGTTGCGTTCGTACCAAACGTTACTTATTGTACAACCAATTGAAACCATATCGCATACCATACCGATAGATACCAAAAATGCGCATATTTTAATATACTTAAGGCGGAACGGAGTTCGCGGGCTCTGCTAGTAAAATATATTTATGTACACCAAAAATGGAAAAGTAAAGTAAATTTTCAAAAAAAAGTATTAACCGACTTCAATATAAATCAAAAACCCATAAGGCACTAAAAAGCGGAAAATAAATAGTTTATCAAATTAACCAAATGAAATAAAACATATGAATATGTGTGCTACCTAGAGATGTATTGGAAGTCGGTGCCAACCAAACCGAAAATCATATCATCTACATAAGTACAAAGTTTAAGTCCAATCTCGCGTCTCTGTAATACAAAAATTTTGGTTGGTAACGACTTCCAGTACATCTCTAGGTAGCACATGTATTCATATGTTTTATTTCATTTGGTTAATTTGATAAACTATTTATTTTCCGCTTTTTAGTGCCTTATGGGTTTTTGATTGACATTGAAGTCGGTTAATACTTTTTTTTGAAAATTTACTTTTTGAATTACTGTATTCTCTGCACAATTTGACTTTTATCGATTGTAGGCTATCATTCGCGCGAAGTTGTACGTACTTCAAGGTCATAAGTAAGGTTTGAAGGGTTGCTTCATTCGACATTGCGCTATCTGACCGCGCTACCTTTTGTACAATTCGGTATAAATGGGAATCATCTATACAAATAATAAAATGGTAATGGGACGAATTCTGTACATTAAATATTTTAAAGAAAGATTACTCTGTTACGTCTTGGAATAAATGACTGTATACATTTCCATTGTTTAAAAAAAATGTCTGTCTGTCGTTTGTACGGGATTCATGCAAAAACTACTACTCGGATTTTGACGAAATTTGGTATGGTAATAGTGTATACACTGGTATAACATTTAGGACATGTTTTACATACTCGTATATATCACATTCATACATATGATGTATAAATATAAAAATAGAGTAACGGAATGAAATCTGTACATTAACTATTTCAAAGAAAAAAGGGGCTTAGAAGCAATGAGATAACACATTTCAATAGTTTTTAAAAATTTTGTCTGTCTGTCTGTCATTTGTACGGGAATCAGGCAAAAGGTACTGGTTGGATTTTGGCAACATTTAGTAAGGTAGTAATTTATATACGGTCATAAGATACAGGATATGGTTTACGTATATAACACATTCGTATAAATGTTTATCTTACTTATAAGAAAGCACAAAATAACTTATTATAGGTCCCTTATCAAACTGAAATAGTTTAGAATATTACCCGATACGAAATACATATAAGAGTTATTGAGTTATGTATGCTTGGTACACATATATGTTTCAACAACTCATATATGTATGAATAGTTAGCTTAGTTTAGGTTAGCTCACATAGGTCGCGAATTGCATGTATCAGGCAACAGCCAAAGCCGAGGTGTGCCGCGTACCCTTGAGCTAGTTGTCAAAATAAAATCGGCTGAGTGCCTTAAGCGCTCGCCTTAGTAGTCCGGTGAAGCTGTTAAGACCTTGCTTGGTCAATAGCGTAGTCACATCGAAAAAAAAAACTTATTATAGGGACTAATATTGATGTCTGGCACTAACACCTCTCACGTGAATCAGTCAAAAATGAACGTAGCTATAATGTTTCTCAACAAGATGGTGTATTGCCATGCTGCGTCTCAGAAAACAAAATTGTTCACAAAGTGTGAGGCCAATGAAATCACCGATGTAGGGTTTTAATACACAATATAATCCTATAATTTGATTAGTCACTGTGTTTATAACTGAAATTTCACGCGGACGTAGTCGCAGGCACAGCTACTTTATAATTAGAACTTATATACATAATTGGAAAAGGGTTAATAGTTTATGATTCCAGTTATAATTTCCGCTGACACCTTTCAACTAATGTAATGTGGATAGCACCGGGATCAATTGTAATAGAGAAGTTCATTCCGCCTATTTCACTGTGTTCGTAAATTGTTTATATACCGTCATAGTTTGTCATTTCATTAGCTGTAATAAGCTAATTCTGTCTATATTTATTCACACGTTACAATTATTATTTGAACCTAGATGCTAAATGAAGCAAACACTTATGCGAATTATTAGTTCTTTAATACAATTTATTTAATACTTCATTGATATTTATTTGAATTATTATAATAATATATGAAAGGTTTATCGATTTTATTTATTGTTCATTTCTCAATTTAGCACGCTTAGAATGCTTGGAAAGGTTGTATATGTTTATTATTTTTTTAAATATGTAAGATGCGAAGTATGTACTTTAGGGTGTGCCAAAATAAGTCGTTTTTTTTCTCCCCAAAACACCATGTATTAAAAAAAATCAGTACAGAGGACCGCTCTTAATATCAATTTTAGGAGGTCTTCCATTAAATATTCCATAACATTATTGTCATCTACAAACTGTGAATAAATATTGTTTTGTTAAAACGTTTGACCTCATTAACGGTCTCATTCGATAAAAAAAAATTATTGAGTCAAACTTCTACCGATAATATTTAAGTTTCTACGAATCTTTGAAATTTGACATTTTAATATTTTTGCTGTTTTACATTTTGTGGCTAATCTAACAAAGATTTTTTTTTTTCGAACTGACTACGCTATTGACCAAGCAAGGTCTTAACAGCTTCACCGGACTACTAAGGCGAGCGCTTAAGGCACTCAACCGATTTTATTTTGACAACTAGCTCAAGGGTGCGCGGCACACCTCGGCTTTGGCTGTTGCCTGATACATGCAATACGCGACCTATGTAAGCTAACCTAAGCTAAGCTAACTATTCATACATATATGAGTTGTTGAAACATATATGTGTAGCAAGCATACATACCTCAACAACCCTTATATATATTTCGTATCGGATAATATTCTAAACGATTTCAGTTTGATAAGGGGAAAAATAAAACCCTTCCACCTGCATGTGTAAGCGTGTATGCGTGCACGTGTGTGGAGGTGATATGTGTAATGTTGTCGCAGTGATGTAAGATTTTGTGTCACTGTATCGCGCGAGCAGCGCACTCAAGGGCTCCACGCCGAGGAAACGGACCTAGGCTTGAGCTGCTGCCGAGGGGGGCCTAGTCTGGTTCTAACAAAGATAGAATCATCATCTTCTTACCATTATCCCACCTAAGTAGGGTCGGCATAACATGTTTTCCTTTACCACGCTCGCCTATCAGAAGTCATCTCAGTCATCATACCTTTTACACACATATCATTTTTCAAACAATCCATCCATCCTTTTTTCGGTCTTCCTCTACTCTTATATCCATCGACCGTCATACTCAAAGCTTTTCTAGTTACATGGTCTTCATCTCTTCTCTCTTCTATTATCTCTAACAAGGATAAAATAAAAACTTATATTTCGATTTTTCTAATTTTTCGCTTTTATTAATCTAACTATTCATGATAAGGCAATAAATGTAGTACTTGGTACAAGTTTGTAACTTTGTTGTTATTATTGATACGATAAATTCTTAAATGACTTTTCTATAGAGCGTGAAAAGAGATACAAAATTGCTATTTAAGTTGTTGTTCTACCTTTCATAGTTTAGCCGCGAGATATAAAAAAATCAAGTTTGATTAAAAAGTTTTCACTTGAAAAATTAAAAATAAATACAGATAACAATATCTGTATATTATAACGTGGAAAAAACTCTTTGTTCACCTTTATGATCAAATTCTGACAACTGGATGAAGACTGGTATATATAAATTTGTAATTACGTTCTTTTTTGGGATTGTTGTAAGACATACGTAAAACAACAACGTGAGTCCGGTGTTGATTACGTCACCATAATGTTTGCATAAAACATCCCGTGCAACGACTGAAAAAAAAACCTTGCCATTTGAATATAGCGTGTCGAGAAACTATTAGCCGTTATCAGAATTATTTACATTAACGTTACATGCTACTGCTCTGCAAAAAGTTACTTCAAATTTTAACTATATATAAAACTTTGTCAAGCAAGTTTAATAGGGAAATAAGTATAAGAAAAAATACGTTCAATTTCAAACTTTCTTATCGTTACAAAGTGGAGTAATCCAATCAAAAGTAAATTATGTTTTTATGGCGCCCTTAAATTATGTTTGGGTATAAACAACTTTCTTTCAAAATGACGTCTTGGTATCATTTACATGATTAATGCTTCATTTTTTTATGTTTTGTAGATTATAACGTTGACCACGACCTTATCTGATTTTTTTTTTATTGGGGACAAACGAACAGGCGGGTCATCTGATGGTAAGTGATCACCGCCGTCCATAGACACCAGCAAAACCGGGTGAGTCGACAGTGCGTTGCCAGCCTGTGTTTGGGGAAGAGGGGTAGGGAAAGTAGGGAGGAGGGGGAAGTGGGGGAGAGGTGGTCCTCCCTGGTTTCAGCATGAATGGGTCGACTCGTCCGGGATATTACCGGGTGGTTTCTCATAGAAATGAGTTGGTTTTCTCATAGAAAACAGACGTAAAGTAACAGTGCTTGCATTGTTGCGTTTCGTTCGGTCATTGAGCGCCGGAGGCCCACCTCTCCACTCCCTCCCTCTCCTCTCCACCCTCCCTCCCCTGTCTTCAAACGCAAGCTGTCAACGCACTTTCGACTCTCCTGGTGTTGTTAGTGTCTATGGACGATGGTGATCACTTAACATCAGGTGACACAACAGTTCGTTTGTCTGCTGTGACATTAAAAAAACTTAAAAAGCTTAATGTCCAATTTCAGCGATACTTATTGTTTCCATTTATGAATCCAAACTATCCAGAGACTCACTCAAATATATACCCTGTTGGTACGTGAGAAATCTTTTAAAATAACCCGAGAACCCGTTCGCAGCATCACCTACCGTGATATTGGCGATAAATATCTTCCCTTTCAATTAGTCCTGTGCCACTCACCTCCGTGCCCTTCACAATTCGCGTAGAGCCAGCGGCAGCGACAACGCAGTAACTTTGTCAGCTTATAGTATATATTTCGCATTATCTTCTCACTAACTTCATCAATCAACATACTGTAAAAACTAAACTTTATTAACATTACATTTTTATTTAATTATTTGTTCTATAAGAATTTGTAAAGTATACGGGAAATCTGCAACCACACTTAATCTTGTCAAATTTTATTTTGCTTTTGACATATAAACCATCTTTTTAGCTGACATATTAAACTTAGATAAATGGTGTCGTCAACTTTGTTTTGTAAAAGTAATGAACATATTTGCTATAAATTTTATTATTTTATTTCAAACTCTTCAAGCAGCGCACGCCATATTATAGAGTTTTTGCCGATTTCAATGAAATTTCTCTTAAATAATTATTGAAAATATGTATTTGCCATATAAAAAAATATTTATAGCACTAAGGGGTAATATATCTTTCTAATCTACTTTAGATTAGGGATTCCTGAACACAAAACCTTACTTCTCTTTATAATATTAGTATAGATATAACATAGTAGATTTTGAAATGAAACATAACGACTTTAATTTTGGCACCATACAGATTATGTTATAACATGTTATAGTAAAATGAGAAGTTGTATGTCAAAAATGTGCATCTCAAAATTTCAAGTTTATAAATAAATAGCTTTTACACAAGGAAACATTCTATACATTAAAATAAATGTAACAAAATATTTGTGACAGTTTTGTTTATAAATATTTTTCAACTTTGTCGCCATGGTATTATTGAAAAGAACTTTCTTTAGAATCGACAAAGTTTGAAAATTGATGGAAAGAAAATGCTTCATGACTAAGGGACAGCCACATACATGAATAGGTTTTAGCCTACTTATTAGATATTATGCTTCTAATTCAACTGATTGATAATTACGCTTTTTTTTAAGAATCTTGTTGTTTTAATTATAACTTAAATTTTTATCTAATCTATCACAAGGAAACCTTGACCAAAATCCGTCAACAATTTCGTTTATTTTTCGTAATTTATTCGTAATTCGTAAAAAAGTATTCGTAATTTATCGAGGAAGTCTACATATAATTACGCTAAGACCAATGGAGGTGGAGCAGCAATAAAGAATGTTCCAAAATGGAGGTTTTTGTTCAGGTTCGAGAGCCAAAAGTAACTATTACACGCAAATGAAGTCGAGGGCAGAAGCAAGTATATTATATAGGTGTATAAACTACTACCTTATGAAAATTCGTGATATGTTTATATTTATGTTTTCTTAAAATTAAAATAAACAAACATACAAATGTGATATATATGTAAAACATAGCCTAACACCCATATTCCAAGACGTTACTTCAAACCTTCCTCAACCTCGGCTCATTCGAGGTTACCTCAAGGAGTACCTCAAGGAATCCTCGAAATCGGTATTCTTACACCCATATTCCAAGACGTTACTTCAAACCTTCCTCAACCTCGGCTCATTCGAGGTTACCTCAAGGAGTACCTCAAGGAATCCTCGAAATCGGTATTCTTAGTTGCGACTGAACATGGTGTTGAGGTAATCTCGGGGATCCTCGAATGAGGTTGAGTCGAGGTAAAACGTCATTGTATACGTCATTAAATCATAGATTACAGTGTATTTTTTAATCTTTTCGTCTATGGTTACTCGAAACTTTGCAATTATCTGTTCCTTTTTTTTATCTGCGTTACGTCGCCTGCGACCTTTTATTTATGTTTGAGGTTTGTTGTGGTGTTGTGACAAATTGAAAGTCTGTTTTTGTTTTATATGTTAATACTTATCTCTATTACAAAATATATCTGGAAGACAAATATTTAGTGAGTCGGAAAAGTTGTCTACAATAAGTAAATAAAAGTCAAAATCAATGTCATATGTGCCGGTTGATCTACTATAAAGAAAAGAAGATCCTATGCTGGTGGATGAGGCTTTATTAAAACCAACAGACAGAAATAAAGCATGTCATTGATAGTGACAATTTACCAGAAGACACCTCTCAAGGTAAATATCGAGTACTATATTTATTACATTAACGATTTACTGGAAGTAAATAAAATTAATTAACTAAGTAAAAGTAGTTTTCATACTTTGTTTTTAGAGATACTCTACATTGAGACAGCATGATTTAAATTTCCATCAGACAATGATATCATATAGGTACTTAATTATAGAGTATACCATAACATAAAGCTTGTTTTCTTTACCTAAGGATTAGATAGTAGTGCAATATGTACAAGTATATGATCAAATGCAATCTAATAGAATATGAGCCATATTAAAATGTTATATTTTTAATTTTACATTTTCTTGATTGCCATCTTAGTTGTAGCACGAGTAGTTTAATACATCTAAAACATATATCATATAATACATATATAGGTCCAGAATTTTAGTGCTTGTGTTTAGTGTTTGTGAAATAAGCTACATTGTTGTGAATGAAAATAAATATAATGTTTTTTACGTTTAAAGTGTGCAGAAAGTTTTCCATTTTTATAACTCTAAACTTTAATATTTCATTCCCTCAAAAATGAAGTACTGAGATATAATCATTAATTTGAACTAATATACTTTTTATTCCTCCTAGGTACTGCTAAAACTATTAGGTCTAAGGTTATAAATCAAGAGTTCCAAATAAAGATGATTAACTATGCATGCATACAAGAAAGGGAAGAAGAGCTGCACAGTCTAATAATCGAAGAGAAGTAGTGTTTGGTAAAAGCATCAGAGGAAATGTATAAAATTGCTGCAATAGAGTGAAGAAATGTAGAAGCGATACAATCCAATCAAACAAAACAAAAAAAAGCAGTCATATATATAAACCATTACATATAGAATAAATAAATTCATTCATGTGTTTTATTATTCAATAAATAAATTAAAATATAATGTATATAGAAGTGATAAATTTTCTGTTTATGTGTGTGATATTTTGCACCTTACTATATCTATGAAATCAATTTCATTTACTATTAAACTATTTTTCTACAATCCTAATTCCGTATAGATTCCTTTCCCCGTTGAAAAAACCATTAGTTTACTCTCAAAATAAAGCACTCCTATAGTAACTGTCTTGTGATGATGATATACAAAGAATTAATTGATATCATCCATTGGGGTAAGACGAAGCCTATATAACTGGGACAGATTATGTGAAACTTCTATTATATAATATAATATTAGAAATAATAATAAATGTATAGTAATATCTTATTATCACAAAATATTGATATTAAAGGATGAATGTGTCATTTTGATTTAAATAAAAGTATCACAATCAATGTTCAAAATCTCTTTTAATAAATGCAGCTCTCACTAGGCTACCTCGTTCAATGACATTTACATTTGTCACTGGTACCTCTTGCAGGTATCTGATAGGCTCAGTAATAATATTAATTGGTTAATAAAGATATGTGAAGGACTCCACAGACCTCCAAGCTTTTAGGAACTAATTCTAATGTTACAGATTGACTAATTTGATATAAATCTCCACATACAATCTGCAAAGTAAAAGCAAACGATATATATTTGTTTTTGAACAAAGAAATCATATTTTTCTAAAGATTTGCATATAAACATGGTTTCACTTGTTTGATAATATCCGATTGTATAAAATCTCGACGAGATTGACAACTGAATTAAAGATGAAATGAGTAGACCTCTTTTACTGTTTTCAATTCTGCTGTTGATACAAGCGGCAACAATATATTCAAGATAGTTTCTTTCCGAAGACGATAGCTTCTTTGGAATCCTTTGTAGGCTTAAATTCAATAGGGCTTTGTGTATCTCATAAAAACCTCCGTTCAGGATAATCGCATGGACTATCATAGACATAATTCAAATATAATTAGAAATCCACCCGTAAAAATTATCATAATATAATAATCAACTTTTATTTCCAATCGTGGACGTATGAATACAGTAAATAATGGCGTAAATCTTCCACGAGTATTCCTTAAGGTAGGTCCCGACGTACCTTGAGTTTGAAAGTTGCTTCCTCACCTTGAATGAGGAAAAATTTCGAGGAACGTCAAGTGGAGGAGATTTTTTGCAACTAAGAATACCAATTTCCTTGACTGAGGTTGAGTGGAGTGGAGGAACGTTCGAGGAAACGTTTTAGAATATGGGTGTAATGTTATACCGGTGTATAAGTTACTACCAAATTTCGTCAAAATCCGTTCAGTAGTTTTTGCGTGAATCCTGTACAAACGACAGATAGACAAAATTTTAAAAACTACAGAAATGTATTATATCATTGATTCTTAGCCCTCTCAGAGTATTTTTTCTTTAAAATGTTTAATGTATAGATTTCGTCCCTTAAGCCTTTTATTATATGTATAAATGGCTTTTTTAAATATTTAAATGACAGTGAAAACTGTATCAAAATCCGTTGCGTAGCTTAAAAGAATTAACAAACATACAGACAGACGCGAAAAGCGTAAGTAGAAAATATCATTCACTATTTGATTGTGCACATAATTAACATTAACAAAAATAATACCGAATGCTTATAATTCAGTAAACTGTACGACTACTATATAAATTAAATCTACAAAGCGCTTTACCTGCGGGAAATTCAAAGGAAATTTCAAACGCCGGCCGGGAGTGATAGAAGGGATGTAATTACACTTAGTGCCGCCGCCTCTCTGAACAGGAAAGTTCTGGAAGACGCCGTCAGCTATCGACACTTTCAGATATGATCACCGGACCGAGATGTTTGGATACTGTGTTATATAGTTACGAAATATCATTTACTTTTCTATGTGTATTCATCAGAGTAACATACAAAGTACAGTCAAAATCTGTTATAACGACATGGAAGGGACTCCTTATATTTAGTGGTAATAACCGATAGTCGTAACAACCGGTGATGGTTTTGAGATACGGTATTCAGCCAGGACCTTAGTTCTTGGTCAATATTACCGGTATGTTGTTCTAAACGATGTCACTATAAACGGTTTTGACTGTAATTATCTTTTAGTAAAGAGATATGTTATTATCTTCCTTTCGAGACTATAAATTAAAATAAATAAAAGATGTTATTGAATATTAATTCATAAACTAGCTTTAAATTTAGCTACGTCAGCAACTTCGCCATGTTTTATTATAATTAAAAAACAACGTGCAAATGAAAAAGACAACTTTATTAATTCTTATATGACATATATGTATGTGAGAATACCATAAATTATATGTAGTATAATTTCATATAGAACAGGCCCCTCAAGTTCATGAAATTTATTATAATTTAAAAGTACAGAGAATCCATATTATTCAGTGTAAACGAATTTTGTTTGATTCTGACCGACAGGCGCTTAAAACTTTTGACAAGTTTCTCATTTAAAAGTCAAGTAATATTAAGTGAGATTCAAGAGCACTTAAACACTGGACAAAGTTTTGTCGGTAAGAATTAATTTTCAATATGAACAGCTTTAATTTACTTTAAAATACATATACGTGGTTCATTCTTAGCTTTTGTGCGAATTTATTTTAACACACCCACTACTACCTCTAAATTATTTTTTCTCAGATCCTCATTTTTTTTAGTATCGTTATATAATTATAGTCTTCACCAAACTTTTTGACCGTCCTGAATTTAAATGCGTAGAATACAAAAAGTATAAAATGATGTATTATACTCGTATTATATGTACATCGAGACAATTTAAGGATAAATGCGTGTCAGTCTTAAATTTCTGTAATAATGCGCAAGCTTGAACTTTTTTTTTATATCATAGGCGCAAACGAACAAGTGCGTCACCTGATGTTAAGGGATCACCACCGTCCATATACACTTGCAACACCAGAAGTGTCGCAAGTGCATTGCCAGCCTGTATCTGGGGGGAGGAGGAAGGCTGGGAGAAGGCAGGGAGGAGGTGGGAGGTGATCCCCAGCGCTCTCACTAACCGAACGAAACGC
>MU160818.1:44127-55463 GCA_015888305.1 Antheraea pernyi | reverse complement strand
ATATCGGTGGTCCGATAAGGTCTCCTCCTCCTCAAGCACCCTCCACCCCCGGACACGGCGCGCGACGGACGGGGTGGCGAACGAGACGTCCACCACCGACGTCCCGTTCCATCGCACGCACGTTGGGACGCTCCCCTGGTTGAGGAGGGACAGCCCTAACTCGGCTGCCCACTCTTCGACGGCCATGCCCCGCAGGTCCGTGACTGCCGCTCCCCAGGTCCTCGACTTAGCATTCAAATCCCCCATGAAGACCACGGGGAGCGGCGACAGCCGTCTGACAGCTCCCTGCAGGGAGCCGAGATACGCCTCGAACTCCCTCAGGGGCTTGTTAGGGGAGAAGTACGCCCCCACAATGGCGTACTCTCCCCAAACGGCCGTCACGAACCCGGCCCCGCTTTCCCTCGCCGCCAGGGACGAACCCCGACCCGCCACGATCGCCACGGAACCGTTCCGATCCCCAGCCCATTGCGGCTGGGAGGGAACGTAGTAAGGCTCCGTGGCGACCGCGAGCCCGATACACCACTCCGCCACTGACTGCATGAGTAAGTCCTGTGCAGCGGCACAGTGGTTGATGTTCGCCTGGAGGAAATTGCATATGGACCTATCCATTATTGGTCCATATCAATTTCCTCCCGCCTGGCGGCCACCACCTTGGGAATTACTCCCACTACCGGGAGATCCCTACCCTTGGTGGTGGGGGGCCTGCAATTTCGGCCCCCCATCACGTGCCCTGAGGGCCTCCCGGCGTCGGCACATACGGCGCAGCGGGCCACCTCCGCTTTACACTCGGCCGTTTTGTGGCCCGCCGTGCCGCAGCGGTAACACCCGTCCCCTCTGCTGGACGAGGAGGGGCACATGGGGCGGGTGTGCCCCAAGCCCATGCATTTATAACACCGCATGGGCTTCTCGTCCAGCAGCTGGACGCGCACCACGCTCCACCCGATCAGGAGCTTGCCCACCTGGACAAGCTCCCGGGCTGCCGTCGCGGGGAGTGTCACGTGGACCGCTCCGAGGCCCCCCCAATTCTTTTTAATTTCGCCGACCTTAAGGTCGGCCACCTTGCATCCGGCCTTCGCCGCCACGACCGTCCCGATCTCGAGGGAGGACACCGAATCGTCCAGCCCGATGATCCGGATGTCCGCCCTCTTTGTCGGGACAACGACCGTGGCGATGTTGGCCAACGCCTTTTCGAGCTTCCGGGCCAATTCGGCGGCCTTTTCCTTGGTCTGGCCCGGGAGCTCGATTTTTCTAGCTCCTGTAGCCGTCTGCCGGACCCGAACATCCTCGACCCCCATGTCCGGCAGGGCCACGGCTTCGCGCGCCTTCACCAGGACCTCCCTGTATCCGATCCCCCTGTTTGCTGCGGTACCCTGCAGCGTCACGATCACCGCAGCCGATTGGGGGATGGACGGCAATTTCGGCCCTGGTGGCTTCGCCTGCGGCTTCGGTGGCGCGGCTGAGGACTTGGGCTGCGAAGCAGGGGCCGCCTTCTTTTTCCTGCCCACCACTTTGGTCCACTCCATTGTGGTAGTAGGGGCAGGAAGTTCCGCCCAACTCATGCCCAGCGGTTGGGCTATCGGGGCTTGGGTTGCCGGTGCCGGCCTCGTGGGTGGAGCCCCCGCTCCTCCCTTCTTCTTGTCCGCCGCCAGAGGGGGGCGAACTGGAGCCTCTGGAGGGAGGCGACTCGACAGACTCTCCAGACGTGCGTTCAGCATGTTGCTGAACGACGTCTGGAGGGAGCGCTCGAGGCGGGATACGGCCCCGGCGAGGACCTCTTCCCACTGCTGTGTGGGAGGCTCCGTCGACGCCATGGCGGGAGCAGGAGGCGGAGGCATTTGCCTTTTACGCCGACCTATCTGAGCTAATCTAAGCTAAGCTACATATTCATACATAACTACTATAAGTCTTAAGTACATTATTTATTAAGTTGATTTTATACAACAATCTTCCAGAGTAAAATCAAAGATATTACAAATAATCTTGTACGATTACTACTAAAGAATGTTAGATAAACAATAACATTATATAAAACTAGCTGACCCGTGCGACTTCGTCTGCACCAAATCGGTTATTACCGGTTTCGATTGTACTTTTAAACGCGAAAAATCTAAATAAACCTCAAAACCCGATTGCAGCGATACCTACTGTTTCAAATTGTGAATACCAACTATCCAGGGACTCACTCAAACATATACCCAGTTGGTATGTGAGAAATATTTTAAAATAAGCTTAGAATCCGTTCGTAGCATCACCTACCGGGTCCAATTAAGATAAAAAATAACCTACATATATTGCCGATAAATGTCTTCCTAGTACGTTGTCCCAGTACCTTCTGCCCAATAAGACTACAACCCGTTCGTAACATCATCTACCGGGTTCAATTAAAATAAAAACTAACCTACGTATATTGGCGGTAATGTAAAAAAAGGCTTGAGTGATCCATGGACCTCCAGTTGGAACGTAGTTCCTTTCCCTTTTTTGTAGGCCTTTACTATACAGTCAGTATAGTTTACATAATAAAATATCAAGTTGATAGAGTTAAATTGTAATTTAAACGTTAAAATATATTCATAAAATAAATAATGATAAATTAAACACTGAATGACATAATAACTATTTTCAACTTGTATTAAAACTTTTTCACACGACATTGTATTAAAGAAAAACATAAACATTAAAAAGATATGAGCAAGATGTGTCAACTGTCACTTGCCTGTGACTATTTGTCTAAGAGCTAGGCAACGGTTTCGACAGCGAATTGGCTGCCGGTAAACCTTTACAGGCAAAAATATTGAACTTTATATAATTTTAGAATGTTTTGTTTTTCACTAACTTTTAAACGCTACTAAAACGTGAATTTATAATGCCAGACATTTTTGATATTAACAATAATGTCCCGATGCAATTTTTTGTAAATAAAGAAGTATGTTCAAACCATGTTAAGATATCTGTAATTTTATTGAAGTTATATTTCTTTTGGCGCGTTAGGGAAAAATGATGAGAGTAAATTTTTACGATGAACGCGCACACCGTAACAAAAAAATGATGAGAGTAAATTTTTACGATGAACGCGCACACCGTAACAAAAAAATGATGAGAGTAAATTTTTACGATGAACGCGCACACCGTAACAAAAAAATGATGAGAGTAAATTTTTACGATGAACGCGCACACCGTAACAAAAAAATGATGAGAGTAAATTTTTACGATGAACGCGCACACCGTAACAAAAAAATGATGAGAGTAAATTTTTACGTTGCGCGCACACACCGTCACGAAAAACCGACACCCTGAAGTTAGCTATAGTCAACATTTTGTTTCTTTGTATTTGTTGTTTGTATTTCTTTATATTAAAACTTTCATTGTATTAAATACCTTTTTTTATTGTTAGTGTCGTTTTTTCTACAAACGTAGAATAAGGCGCAAGATAAAATTTTTGAAAAGATTTTTACTTGTTACGCCAAAGAAGTATAACTTCTAATGCGTGTACATAAGTACACACACACACACACTTTTTTTAATATTATTTTATTTCAACATAAAAAAGGGTAAATTAAAAATATAATGTATTTTTTTATGTCATAGGAGGCAAACGGACAGGTGGGTCACCTGGTGTTAAGTAATAACTACCGTCCATAGACACTTGCAACACCAGGAGAGTCGTAAGTGCCTTGCCAACCTGTGTTGGAGGGGGAGGAAGCGGAAGGGGAGAGGAGGAAGGGGAAGAGAGGTGGGCCTCTCCGGTGCTCTCACTAATCGAACGAAACGCACTAATGCAAGCATTGTTACTTCCCGTCGGCTTTTTGTTAGAGGGTGGTACTACCCCGGGCGAGCCGACCCATTCATCCTGAAACCAGTAATAGCTTCAGCGTGGCTCTACCCCCTACCAAAACCTATGTATAGAATAACTTAGTTATAACTCTAGCTTAGCGCAACACTGGCTGTATAATAAAGATAGCCATAATTATGGAAGAGCCTGGTTAACAAAATGAAATATGTTCTTTGCAAGGGAAAAAATAAAATGGTTTGAAATGAATTATTTTGTTTATAAAGAATATCACCAGGCACATTATTGTCAATAACAAAATTGTCTGGCAGTGAAAAATTCATGTTTTTAATAACGTATAAACGTTAAACTTATAAAAGTTACTGACAAAAAATGTTCCTTAAATTATTTATAAATCAAAATGTTGATCTGTAAAGGTGTAATTCGCATTAAAAAATACAACGTTAACCGGCTACCAGGTATCCTGAATCGTGTTTGGAAGGGCATAATATATCTTCATATTAAAGAACCAACTTTTCTCAAATTCTCGTTCTTCCAACGTTGCTGGCTCTTATACTAAAGTGTCGCAAAAAAGTCTAGTTACATTAACTAATTTCTTTTCTTTAGTTATCATGGAGAACCCCTTGCGTTTTATGGGTCAAAAAGTATCCTAAATGTAACCTTGTAATGTACAGATTTGGCTTTGTTACAGTTTTATTATAGTATAGATAAATAAATAAATCTTGTCACCTTTGTTTAGCAAACATTTTTTTATACAATGAAATAAATGTAACAACATAAGTGACAGTTTCGTCTACATAAATGTTTCATATGTGGTCGATAATTACGCACAGAAATGTCATGTAGCCGTAGCTCAGTTGTAACGTACTGGACTTTATACGTTTCGACGGAGCCGAACGTTCGAAACACGGTCATCATTTTTTTTGGTATTTTTTTTTAAAATAGCATAGGGTAATATAGCTTAATTTTTATAGCTAATCTGTCTGCTATATATATATAGCACAAAGAAAATATACCAAAATTCGTCAAGAATATTATGAACTAAATTTTTTTTATTTCGTCTCTTATCCTGGATTTTATTTGACAACTAGCTCAAGGGTGCAGGGCACCCCTCTTTTGGGCTTTTGCCTGACTCATGCAATAAGCGACCTATCTGTGCTAATCTAAGCTAAGCTACATAACTACTATAAGTCTTAAGTACATTATTTATTAAGTTGATTCTATATAAAAATATCATGATCTTCTAGAGTAAAATCAAAGAGAATAGAGAGAATAATCTTGTAGGATTACTACTAAAGAACGTTAGATAAACAATATTATTATATAAAATACTTATTTCTTAAAATAACAAATAATACACACAAATGACAATGCTTTAGCCAATGATATAAATTTAAATGTAACCTTTTTAAAAATAGAAACTAGTATATTTCACCTTGATTTTAACACAATGCGAACTTACTCAATAAATATACATTTTCTTTACCTGCATAGCTTAAAATCAATACACTCTCTAGTTCCAACAAAGCCACTCCAAGTCGATAAAACAAATGGTAACGTCCCTGAACAAATGAAACTCATTTCTTTGTCACACAATGGAGAACTTGTTACTATACATTTGGATTCCACGCCGGGTGCATTAGACTGCTGGAACTTCGAACGAAAATAAACTAAAATGATATGCCAATGAAAAGCCACGGTCGTGGAATTTACATAGAAAATCTTTCTACAGTTTGAAACTGGATAGAATACTAGAGTTCGTTGTCTGTAATATAGTATATTCGAAAATGTAGGTGTTATTTATTTATTTATCAAAGATCCACAAAACTGAGTTCATATCAACTGAGATATATCAAACAGGATACAATAATAATGAACTATATTATTATTAAAAATGAAACAGCTTTGTGTTTAGTGCACAAATATATTTATTTATTAGTTAATGAGATAAGGTAAAATTCTATCAGACAGTAACCGTAGTACATTGAATAATGCTACGTGAAACATTCTAGTAAATAGTCCAGGTGCCATTGACGTCTAACTCTCTGGAATTGGTCCTAAGTTTTACATGTAACAAACTGGAATATTAAAATAACATCAAAATAACCTAGACGCTTAATTCATTTCTAAAACTCAAGTAACTATGTTTTGTTATTTATGTCTAAAAATTTAACGTTTATATTAATTCCGTGCCTCCAGGATGGCTTTTATTACAAAATACGTATAGTTAGCCGGTCGGTCAGGGATATCAATAACACTATATAGGCACTGTGACTATTTATTTAAGCAGAGCTTCGCCTTACAACAACTTCCACATAGAAATGCGTGTAGATCAGCGACATCTTGCCCTTTATATGCCGAACTCCCACCAATGAAGTATTCACACCGGTGTGAATAATGAACAGCCGATAACTTCAATCAATAGCGTTTGAGGTCATTAGTAACATCCACGATAAAGTCTATAGCGCGGTATCGCAAGTCAATAAAAACATATTACCGATTTGCCGGACTGTAAATTTAAGCACCATGTCAAGCGGGTTTTAGTGTCGAATGGCTACTATAGAGTGGATCAATACGTGAACGATGGTGACGTCTGGAATTGACTCCACTCTGTGCATCCACTAAGAACGGTATTGTATCCTATAATGTATTCAAAATATAGATAAAGATGTGCCCGATCGAGTTTTTTGCCGGTTCTTCTCGATGACTGGGCTGTTTTCCGAACCGGTGGTAGTTTTGACGTTCATAAGCCTTATTAGAGCCTAAACTGAATAAAGTATTTTTGATTTGATTTGAATTGTGGCTCCCCGGGTGGCGTTGTAGTCTTGGCTCTCGGGTGTGTCGTAGCGGTACCGGACGTAGTCATTAAAACTTTAATTTGGGCTTTTAAAATATCTACTACCAAGCGTGATTTATATACGACAAACCTATGCTAAAGGACAGACCATAAAATTGTTCGATTTCTTAAATTCCCCTAGACACTTCCAAATATTTTAATTCCATTGTTACCTTTCATGTACAATTTGGGTGCAAACATACAATTATTGAAACGGACAAGGGACTATTCAAACAGGTCAAAGGGACCAACACCGCAAGTTCGAAAAAGGGTCGTCCCGTTATAAGCTCACTAACTGTAATTAATTTCTAGTTTCAGTTGTTAATTCGTAGTGTAAGGATAAAAAGGCAGTATAGCGGTCGAGTGGATATGATACACACAGTTCGAACGACCAACGAATATAAAAAAAAAATATTCTCATGATTTTGTCTCAGAAATTCGAAACATTTTAAGCAAACTTTTTTTATCTCTACTTCGTCCTCACTATTGAGAATTATTACTGGCATTATTAATAAGTATTTATTAAAAGCATCTTTCGATGATGTCAGAGTTAAAACGAAATGGTGACCCCCTTTATTTGTGATTTCCAATGAGTATTTGTGACATCTTGAAATTCAAGTTTCGTGTTTCTAATCCTCTTGTGACAAATAACTATATACTGTGTTACTCAAATTACCAATATGACATTTTAAATAATACAGGGTTAAATAAATTAAGTTTATAGCAGACAAATACCCGCCGACATATCCAACACTTGTTTGTTAACGCCGCAAATTTGCATATATTTTGTAAAGATTTAAATAAATAATCGTAAGACAAAATTATTTGATACAGAAAATTAACGGCCAGAACTAAAAAAAATATCGTAATCTATCCAGTTGTCTATGAGTGATTTGTGCACAACGGCAAACCTCTATCGTCTATATTCTAAAGGGTTTGTTTGTTTGGTTGAACGCGCTAATCTCAGGAACTGATGGTGGTAGAGCCACACTGAAGCTATTACTGGTTTCAGCATGAATGGGTCGGCTCGCTCGGGGTAGTACCACGCTCTCACAGAAAACCGACGTGAAGTAACAGTGCTTGCAATGTTTGCATTTCGTTCGGTCAGTGAGAGCGCCGGAGCCCTCCCCTTCCCCCTTTTTTTGCTCCTCCTTCTAACCTAGGCTGGCAACGCACTTGCGACTCCCCTGGTGGCGCAAATGTCTATGGACGGTGGTGATCACTTAACATCAGGTGACCCACCTGTTCGTTTGCCACCATTGATATAAAAAAAAGAACTAAACTGATTTATCGAGGAAGGCTATAGGCTATATCATCACGCTAAGACCAATAGGTGCGAAGCAACATTGAAGAATGTTTCAAAATTGGTGTTCTTTTGAGAGCTTCATGCTGCGTGTTAGCGTTAGCCCAAAGTAACTATTCCAGGCGGACGAAGTCGCGGGCATTAACTAGTTTTATTGATATAGATTCCATAGAATACAATTTTATTTTAAATTAGGTAGATGATACTTTTATATGGTTACGTCTTTGCCACGTTAATAGTAGCTTATTTCAATGTAAAAGAGGTTGTTTAGACATAAACATCCACTAATTGATGATTTCTGCGTTAAAAAAAATGCAATTCATAATCTCTAAAGTTACTACTCTCGTATTTATGACCTACTAGCTTTTGCCCGTGGCTTCATCCGCGTTATTATAGATTTAACCTCGCCCTCAGGAACAGTACTATTTCTCTGGATAAAAAGTATGATATGTTATTTTTTGGAACCCTGACGTCTGTGCAAAAAAATTTTTGTCTGTAAAGTTGGTTTACGGACGATAATTTTACGTGATAACAACTCAGACGCATCGGCCGATGGAGTGGAAGAGAGATAGATGCGTCACAAGAACGCTTAGGTCGATCGCGTCTCTCTAACGTTTGTTCCGTGCTCTCGCTTGCATGCTCGGCTCAGGCGGAACGTGACACTGAGTTTTTCGTGCGTGCGGCGTAACGATTTATAGGACGTTATAAAGTGTAACAAGCAAACTCACTTTCGCATCTTTAATGTTAGTGAAGATTTCTTCAAAGCGCTTTTTAGTCACACAATATTATCACGCTTATTTTTTGTATAGCGGTCGAGTGGATATGATACACACAGTTCGAACGACCAACGAATATAAAAAAAAAATATTCTCATGATTTTGTCTCAGAAATTCGAAACATTTTAAGCAAACTTTTTTTATCTCTACTTCGTCCTCACTATTGAGAATTATTACTGGCATTATTAATAAGTATTTATTAAAAGCATCTTTCGATGATGTCAGAGTTAAAACGAAATGGTGACCCCCTTTATTTGTGATTTCCAATGAGTATTTGTGACATCTTGAAATTCAAGTTTCGTGTTTCTAATCCTCTTGTGACAAATAACTATATACTGTGTTACTCAAATTACCAATATGACATTTTAAATAATACAGGGTTAAATAAATTAAGTTTATAGCAGACAAATACCCGCCGACATATCCAACACTTGTTTGTTAACGCCGCAAATTTGCATATATTTTGTAAAGATTTAAATAAATAATCGTAAGACAAAATTATTTGATACAGAAAATTAACGGCCAGAACTAAAAAAAATATCGTAATCTATCCAGTTGTCTATGAGTGATTTGTGCACAACGGCAAACCTCTATCGTCTATATTCTAAAGGGTTTGTTTGTTTGGTTGAACGCGCTAATCTCAGGAACTGATGGTGGTAGAGCCACACTGAAGCTATTACTGGTTTCAGCATGAATGGGTCGGCTCGCTCGGGGTAGTACCACGCTCTCACAGAAAACCGACGTGAAGTAACAGTGCTTGCAATGTTTGCATTTCGTTCGGTCAGTGAGAGCGCCGGAGCCCTCCCCTTCCCCCTTTTTTTGCTCCTCCTTCTAACCTAGGCTGGCAACGCACTTGCGACTCCCCTGGTGGCGCAAATGTCTATGGACGGTGGTGATCACTTAACATCAGGTGACCCACCTGTTCGTTTGCCACCATTGATATAAAAAAAAGAACTAAACTGATTTATCGAGGAAGGCTATAGGCTATATCATCACGCTAAGACCAATAGGTGCGAAGCAACATTGAAGAATGTTTCAAAATTGGTGTTCTTTTGAGAGCTTCATGCTGCGTGTTAGCGTTAGCCCAAAGTAACTATTCCAGGCGGACGAAGTCGCGGGCATTAACTAGTTTTATTGATATAGATTCCATAGAATACAATTTTATTTTAAATTAGGTAGATGATACTTTTATATGGTTACGTCTTTGCCACGTTAATAGTAGCTTATTTCAATGTAAAAGAGGTTGTTTAGACATAAACATCCACTAATTGATGATTTCTGCGTTAAAAAAAATGCAATTCATAATCTCTAAAGTTACTACTCTCGTATTTATGACCTACTAGCTTTTGCCCGTGGCTTCATCCGCGTTATTATAGATTTAACCTCGCCCTCAGGAACAGTACTATTTCTCTGGATAAAAAGTATGATATGTTATTTTTTGGAACCCTGACGTCTGTGCAAAAAAATTTTTGTCTGTAAAGTTGGTTTACGGACGATAATTTTACGTGATAACAACTCAGACGCATCGGCCGATGGAGTGGAAGAGAGATAGATGCGTCACAAGAACGCTTAGGTCGATCGCGTCTCTCTAACGTTTGTTCCGTGCTCTCGCTTGCATGCTCGGCTCAGGCGGAACGTGACACTGAGTTTTTCGTGCGTGCGGCGTAACGATTTATAGGACGTTATAAAGTGTAACAAGCAAACTCACTTTCGCATCTTTAATGTTAGTGAAGATTTCTTCAAAGCGCTTTTTAGTCACACAATATTATCACGCTTATTTTTTGTCGGCCAACTATGTTATATAAACTGAAGGTATGTGTGTCATAGGTGTAAATGAGGGACCAGTATTTGAGTTTCATTTTCCAAGTGTCGTGTTTTGAACTCGTTCAACTGTTCACGTATTTGTATTTAAAAGGTTTGATAGTGGAAAATGGCATGGACTTTTGTATGTTTTAGTCTCGACCACCGACGTTCTATTTCATTATTATTCCAGATATGTATTTTGATTATTGTTTGGTTTTTTATCATCTTCAAAGGTACTTTCATTTTGCATGTAATATCAAAAAATCTTTTCATATAAATCAGATGTTGTTAAGATCGACGAATAGTATTTAATTGTTCTTGACAATTATGGTGATTCTATAATCGTCAGTTTTAAGTTATTACTCAATAACGTTAATTAGTGTTAATGATAAATTCCTTTTATTTTTAATTCCATCTAGTTTATGTCTCTATCTAACTTCAAATAACTGATCCCCGGATGATATAAGGATAAGCAAAAAAAGTAAATTCTTTTTTAGATTAACCATTACGTGGAATTTAGCAAAAAAAATCGGTTTAATTTTAAGGGGTGCTTGGGGCGTTCTGGACAATGTTCTTTTAGTTTATTATGTTTGCGCCGAGCCCTATTTTTTTCTGAAATAAAAATAGTCTAAGCTACTCCTTGTAATATCAGCTATCTGTTAATGAAAGTTCCTCTAAAATCGGTCAAACCGTTTCGTAGATTAGTCGGAAAAAAGGGGGACACAGACAAAAAAAAATGGTTTTTGTTTAAGGGCCGTGTATATTTTCTTGTCCGTTTAGTAGAAAGCGGTTATTTTGATATCATAAACAGACACTTCAATGTTATTGAAG
>MU160818.1:13179-23250 GCA_015888305.1 Antheraea pernyi | reverse complement strand
CCTCACCCATCAAACAATACGAGAGTCTGCCCCGTGTACATTCGCGAGGCACGCAACCGCCGAGCAGGCGCCGTCGCCCGTACAGGTGATTTCGGGCGCAAAACGGCTGCCTTCACTCAGCTGGCAACAGTTGAGGAGACAACAGCGGCGAGCCTGATGGCCCCCGCGAACGATCCCACCCCGAGAGGGAGCCCGAAGAGGACATCCCCGTGCAGAAGAAGCACGAAAACCGCCCAAGAGGAGCCACCGGAAACCCAGCTACCGGCGCCCGAAGAGGACGATGCCAGAGAGCTTCAGCTGTTATGCCTGAGAAAAATGGAAGAACACACCAGGGAAAACCCTGTACTCCATGAAGCCTTCCGCCGAATGGCAGAGGGTTTCGAAGACGCCACCGTCGATGAAGACGAGCTCGCAGACTTCTTCCGTTTTTGCACGAAGTCCCATCAAGATTCCTAAAATTAAAAATCACCACCTGAAGAAGCACATAAGCTGCACTCCAATGACCGACCTGTATTCACAGGTCGCGCAGGAATCACCACTGAAGAGTGCAATACGCACTGACCAGTATCCTTTGCCCGCCCAGAAAGGGTAGGCTGAGACGACTTTCCGGATTTCTGTATCATTTTGCCAGTTACCATGAAAATTGGCTTGCTGTTTGGAACATTGAAAATATTTTGCAATGCATTATACAACTTTATCATACAACAATGTACTTGACGGAAATTTTGCCGACCCGATACTTTGTTTTTAACCAACACTATCAAGATGATGAAACAATAATATGATAACGAATAGACGAGAGAATAATTGATTATTAAAATAAATTTGGGATACTTGGCTAACATAATTATATTTTTTTTTTCTCGAACTGACTACTAGGTCTTGGCATGGTTTTTACAGCCTCACCGGACTACTGAATTATATTGGACTAACAACTGCGTGTCGTTTAAAAACAGCGATGACAGAAAGCGCGAGCTATCTGTACTGTGGTGCCAACTCTTAACGATAAACGTAAACATTATTAGGGGATGATTAAATGTAATACATTATTAAGTTTTGTCTCGAACATATAAAACTGCGAACACAGTCACCAAATTATATTTACGTAGTACTTACTTGCAGCTCCTGCAAGAAAATCTATTTGAAATATAAAACTCGAATAGTACACACGGTAAGTTATATCCGAAGCACGTGAGCTTAGAGAGTTCCGATGACGTGATGTACTGCGCGTAACATTTCACCTGCATCCACTGAATTTAAACTCGAGAAATGTTTCCTGGCATTGCTTTTGTGAAATTAAACTTTATTGTTCACACTTTGGAAGTTTGTGAAAATATTAATTCAAGTACTTAAAGACTTTAGTATATAGACTATAGACAATAGTAGGAAATACAAAACGAATGTTTCATTTATCTTCGTAGAGTTACTTCTGTAGTTTGATTTCCATTTTGCAAATTATATTATTTGTCTTACCTATTTGTTGTTATTTCCAACGTCCACTTATATGTTAGTTATTTTTAACCGAAGAAAAGGTTGTATTTATTTTAATGTTTATTCTCTCAGAACTTTATAATTTGTAAACCTATTTCTTCTTTTATTTTATTTTTGGCAACCAGTCTTCTAGTAGACTATTACTGCCATTGTCAAGTGAGTATCGATATTACTAGTTTCTTGATATAATTTCAATGAACTAACAAGATGTTGGCCTCTTGTTAGAACTTTCCTGGGAGTTTTTGTGGCAAGTCAGAATCCACGTTTCGCGGTATTATTTCCGATCCAGTTCACTTGTGCACAATAAACAAACTATATTACGAAAAGCACCACTAACATTACACAATATAGAGCTAAATAACACAAGATTATAGATAAAATATAAAGACCACTACATGGCATTCCAAGATCCCGCCAAAAACTCCTATAAATCAATTTGGAAAATTCTTCATTAAATTAAAAAGGATACATCTTCAAGGAGAATTTAATTTCATTAGCATTGGACCTTTTATTTAGAAGATACAACAAGGAACATCTCAAAACCGAATAGTAAATTTGTAATGATCGAGATATTGGTAGGTTTATGACAATTTAAGACTAAATAATTCAGTAGGTGATAGAGGCACGCCGAAGATATTACTGATCTCAGCATGAACGGGTCGGCTTGCCCGGGATAGTACCACCGGGATCACAGAAAACCGACGTGATAGTGCTTCCATTGTTGCGTTTCGTTCGGTCAGTGAGAGCGCTGGAGGCACCCCTCCCCTCTCCTCTCCCCCTCCCTCCCTTTCCCGCAAACACAAGCTGGCAACGCAGTTTCGACTCCCCTGGTGTTGTTAGTATCTATGGACAGTGGTAATCACTTAACATCAGGTGACCCACCTGTGCGTTTGTCTGCTATGACATAAAAAAAATACCGCTATTATTTTATATTTATTAAGAAGATATGTAATATAATTAAGATATCACGTATGTATTTTGAGACTTTTTAAATAAAGGACTTGTGCCTTACAACATGCTATCATAGATGGCCTTATAGTCTTTGCATCCTGTATGCTGCTAAACACATGCTGGCATCGCACTTACGACTCGTCTGGTGTTGTTAATGTCTATGGACCGCGGTGATCACTTAACATCAAGTGACCCGCCTGTTCGTTTGCTTCCAATGATATAAAAAAACTATGTTGGTACCTACATATCTGCTATCAAAAACATTATAAAAGTGTACCCATAATACCTTTAAAGTAGTACACTTCACACAAGTTTAATAACCTTCAAAAGCACTATTAAAATGACTATTACAAAGATGAATAACATTTTGAATTCTTGCATTACATTCTGTCGTAACCTCATATAAAAACAAACATCAACTAACATTTTAAATAGAAGCCGAAAGTATGAAAAGTCGTACAGTTAAAATACAGTACATCTGAGAATACAGAACATAAAAGCCAATTGGTGAACTCCATAAAACATGAACTTCGCTCGTCCATGATAAGCGACGGCCAACATTGCGTGCTGAGCATTCGACACTACCGCTCCTCAGGGTTGTCAGGTTCAAGGAAAACTAAAGATTTGTGCAAGTCTTTAGGCCTTTATCTAGATTTTTGCAGAAGAAAGAAGATATAATATATAGTCAGCCGGTCTTTTGATATTATTTCCTTTGTATAAAGAGCGGAGGAACTTATGCAAGGTTAAATTGAGGCTGATCATAATTAAAAATAAGTTATAGTTAACACTCACTATAATGTGAACTGGGGTGCTGGTGTTAGTCGCGTCCACAGAAAGTATACCTCTCATTTCTCTGCTAGTGCTTCTCGTGTGGTGCTAGAGCGTAACATATTTTTGGTCGCTGCGCCGTTCCACATAAATTGAACCTCGCAGCGTCAAATAGAGTAATCGATCATTCGACGGTAATAAAAGATGGATACTCTATTTAGCCACATGATTAATTAAAAATAATGTAGATTGCATAGACTTCATGTCTTCAAAAATAATGCAAATAGAAGCAAGAAGTATTTTAGTGTAGTCAATAAACTAACAACTAAAAAATTGCCTCTTATATTTTATAATATTTTATATTGCCTCTAACGCGTACAATGCGTATTGTAAAGGAACTAATAGGATAGCATGATTATTAATTATAAGATATTTAACCGTTAAATGCACAGTGTCTAAAAAAATTAAACACTCATAATTAAAGTATTAAACATAGTGGATGTTTTACTTTTGGGCGTATGCAACAGCAGCTCGATGCATTTGAATAAAATATAAAAAAAAATGAAGTACATAAATTCTTGCAATTTTCATAATGACATTTAGATTGGTCACTTATTTTGACGTGTCTGAATAAATTCATGAATATCAGGATTGACGATAAAGTTATTTTTTTCTGAAACTTATTCTTGTTCAACAGATATATCATAGTGGAGGAAACATATTTATACTGATATAAGAATTTTTTATAAATCTCTGTAATAGTTTTATATATATTTTAGTAGGTAAAAATGAATAAATCATGCATTTAAGGGTTAAGATTTTATATGGGTAATGCTTAATTAACAACGTACATTTTTTTTTTTAGACCAAATAGTTTATTTGTTTTTTTTTTCTGTAATACTAGAGTTTCCGACAACCGAAATGGACTATAATTTTAATATCAAATCATCAGCCTGTAGAGATCCACTGCAGGGCCATAGGCCTCTTCCCGAAGGAAGGTATGGGCGTAATCACCACGCCAGCCCACGTATTGGCGATTACAAACTCTGAGAAATCCACAGTTCTATATTTTTCCCACATACAGTAGTACTACAAGAACATTTCTCAGGTTCAGGTTTCCTCCTTCACCGTCAGCCGATAGTGTTACTAATTTAAATCAGTAAATGTACGCGAATTCCGAAAAATTCGTTGGTACATGCTGGGGTTCGAACCTGCAGACACAGAAATAATGTTCCACCGGTCAAACCACTAGGCCACTACGACTTAATTTTAATATGCCGAGAAAATATTTATAAAAAATGTTTCATTTATACTTCGTTTTTTTTTTTAAAATTTTATTTCTGGTATTCAATCTTCTAGATTATTCCTGCCATTGTCGAGAAAGTAATAATATTACAAGTGTCTTGTGATCATTTCAATGTTCTAAGAAGATTGTGGCTCCCTTGTTAGAATTTTCCAAGGAGTTTTTGTGTCATCTCAAAATTCATGCTCCGCTTAATTATACCCACCCACTTTACTTGTGCACAATAACCGAACCGAACTATATTACGTAAACACCAATAATATTAAAAAACATAAAGTCAATTAATACAATGTTATGAATAAAATAAAAATCCACTACATGACAGACTAAGATCCAGCCAAAAACGATCATGCTTCGTTAAATGTTAACGTTAATGTTAATAGAAATTGTACACAGCTTTGTGGCAACCATAAAACATAGAACGGATGTTGTCAATACAACCGCAAATCCAGGCTTGGTTTAGCGAAGATCCCCTCGCCGGTTTGTCAGAAATAAATCAACGAGCCGGGGCGATTCATCTGAACGCCCACTTATTTATTAGACACCAAATTTATGATCTAGATAATAAATATATTGTATTATATAAGCATTTTGATCATCCGTTATATATTTTTATACTTTTTTTTTTTATGTCATAGGTGACAAACGAACAGGTGGGTCACTTGATGTTAAGTGATCACCACCGTCCATAGACACTAACAACACCACAGGAGTCGCAAGTGCGATGCCACCCTTTGGGGGGAAGGGTTAGAGGAGGGAGAGGGAGAGGAGAGAGAGGGAGAGGAGAGGGGAGGGGTGGTGGGCCTCCGGCGCTCTCACTGACCGAACGAAACGCAACAATGCAAGCACTGTTACTTCACGTCGGTTTTCTATGAGAGGGTGGTACTACCCCGGACGAGCCGACCCATTCATGCTGAAACCAGTAATAGCTTCAGCGTGGCTCTACCACCATTAAACTTATCGGTGTTATTACAAAAAAGTTAAACACGTATTGAACCCTGGCTTTAAAAAGGTCTCGTAATAAATGCACCGCGGTCGCTGAATGTGCGCCATCTTGCTGTTTTGTCTCGCTTTGGTTACGTTAGGTTAGACTTGCGAAAAAGGATAACGCGAACGTGCCTCGGGCGAGCGCGATGTATTTATTAGGAAACTTTTTTAAACCAAGTATTTAATACGTATTTACCTTTTTTGTAATAACACGGTATAGGTTTTTGGGTTTGGCCATAATCCACCTTTTCTTAAATGAGATGGTAAATAAGCTAGGCCTACAGGGTGACTGGTTGTCAAGTGTAGCTACAGGAACATACACATAGATGCTTGACATCAGATTATTAACTACAGATTATATAACTACAGATTTTTAAAATATGTCAAATACAGTATAGCCACATATAAATAGTATACAGGTCACACAGAGAAGTAACGAAGTGTATTATATACGTACACATACTTATACGGAAGTCGACAGCGGAGGCGTACACGAAGGCGGCTTAAGAGAGTGTCATGCGATTTGCCGTGACGGCACACGGGTCCATTTTACCGCCAAGGTGAAATCAAATCTCAGGAAATCCATATTTCTCTGTGTTAGCTCAGTAATATAACTGCATTGTGCCATTACAAGTGCATTACAATTAAAATGAAACAGTGACCATTAAGAGATCAACAACTTATCATTCGTCGTCCTAACTCGAAATCACTTGGTTACTGACAAACAAAATGTGAGTCACTGTGATGTAATTATCACCGTATGCATGATTGCCGCTAGTCCCTTGTACACATTCCTACCACTTCCCTTGGTTACTGGATACACAAGTTGATACCGTAACCCGACGTGGCTAAGTGTATCAATGGTTTGTGATCTTACACTCAAAATATGATGATTACAATGTACTAGAGAATAGATTCCTACCATCCTACGTATAACTATTTAGTGACAATGTGACCCAAAAGTTAAACGCTAATATACTATCTAATATTATTGCGTAACCTTTGTCCAGAAATTTTTTTACGAGGAAATGTCTCGCGAGAACAAGTGCAAAACGCTCCTCAATGCTGTCTAAATCCTCACCCGGTTGATAATAAAAATGATTATAAAAGAAAACTAAACTAAGTAAATAGTTATTGTTCCCATTATCTAGATAGAAATATCAAGTTTTGACAGCAATTATTCTATATAATATAACTAACAACAGTAAATCTAACGGTATTAGGTCGACACTTTAGCGGAATATGATATATGACGCTTAAACCCGCGATGAGACGTGTCGACAAAGATTAAAATAATTTACAGTATGTGCAGTTGTCACATTTGTCACTAGTATTATTTATTTTTCTCTATATAATTTATTTTTAACTAGCTGATCCGTGTCCTTCGTACTTGGGCGGTAAACATCTATAAAAAACTATTTTTTGTGACTTATATATAAAAGTTATACATATGCTGTCACTGACTTTTTTGTAGGCGTTATTAAGCTCTACAACTTTTCTTTACAACTCAATTAGCTTCCCTTTTTTCGACCGCGCGGCATTCCGACGATAAGCAGTTACGTAATGGTTAACTTGAAAAGCGCACTTTTAATTTTGTTAATTGAATCTAGGTGTGATATTTTTAAATTTTAAGCCCATAATTACCCATACTTTTAAAAGTTTTAGAATAAACTTTAAGTAAGGCTGCCTTTGTTGTTTATTAGTATTTGTTTTGATATTATTATTTTGTATGTTAAATGTGACCATGAACTACCACAGGATTGGAAGGTGTCACCCGTTTAACATTCACCTAGTGTATAATAATATATTATATTATTTATCTGACGAAGCAGCAGTAAGAAAGTGTTTTTCAGATGCATATACATATATAGAATCCTCGTATTTTTTTTTGGCCGGTCTAAATATAAACCGTAAGTTCAAGTTTGCGTATAATGTATAGTATTCAAGAATTAGATATCAAACAATTAAGTTATTTATCTCCATGTTATAGATATAATAAGTATTTATACCGAGATTTGTGTTCTGCGCGTTTATATTCAAAACGGTTAAAACGTTTGCCGAGGACTCTATATTATATAACTTTGAGGTTTGATGGATTTTAATATACATATGCAGTGTCTTTAGATTTATCTTACTTAACTAAATAGTTACGTATAATGTCAGTCAGACTTAAGAGTGGTGGGATATATACAAGTTTTTACTAAACAATACTCAAGTTTTTAATAATTTTTCTTTATTAATAACTAGCTTTTGCTCTCGGTTTCGCTCGCGTTAACATAGATTTGAGCCAATCTTCGAGAACACTACTTCTTTTCTGGGTTAACGGTAACCTATATTCTTTTCTGTTCAACTGAAAACGGTTCATAATGATCGGTTATGTAGTTAAGGCATGAAACTGTAACAAACAAACAAACTCACATTCTATTAGATACCATTTTCATTCTTTGACGATTTCTCATTTTCCTTTACTTTGAAGATTATAAAATAGATCTTATTGTATTATTCTATTTATCTTGATAAAATCACATTCACATAATATTTACTTCAGGTGTAAATGATATCGTCAATACGAATATAAAGCATTAAATGTGCAGTTCCTTAAAAAATCGTTTAAAATTCCAATGTACCCTCTGTTACTGTAATGAAACTTGATCTATGGTATAATCGTAAATCAGTAGTGTGACCAAGTTGGTAACTCGCTGTTGTGGAAATCAAATGCAGAGATTGGATAAAACGATTTCGATCGTTAGAATATGTAAATTATTTAAATAATACTTTGACAAAATACAGTGACGACTATGATTCATTATTTATACAGACAATAATAAGATATATACAATAATAAGAAGAAGCATACTAAACTGAAAACCTACAATGTTATATATCACATCGATACAACTTACACTATTAATAATATTAAAAAAGAAAATAGAACAAGGATAAACGAAAAAGTGAAAATGAATTCATATATATATATATATAAACTAAAATTAACCTATGGAAAAGAAAACAAGATGGCAAATATAACCAAGATTATTGAATGCATTTGAATATGCTTTACTGATTGTTGTTTAAATATTCATGTATATAAAATGTGTTTATGCTTATCTGTTACGGTAAATTTATATAATATCATTGTCAATCATATTATGGTAACGGAAATAAGTCTGGTATTATTTATCAACAATTGTAAATGGTTTTTCGAGAATTATATGTTCTCTGAATATCTTGATAAATATATTGATAGATAACTATAAGGTTTCATATTTTATTTTGAAAAAAGTTTTTTTTTCTCATATTATAGTATAGATACTGTTTTACTTTAATTTCGTCGGATAGAGGCAAAATACTTTAAAAAAATGTTTTCGTTTCATTATTAGATGTATAGAATTCTTTTTTCTTGTCTAATTTTACCCTAACAGCCCTTTCACAACAACGATATCGAGTCTCGCGTATGCCACTGAATAAAACGACCGAATAAAAAACGTAAAAGTCAATATATTCTCTTTGGGAGCACTTTCATCACCGTATTAATAAGTAATTATTTCGATAGAAAATTATATGTTTTATAATATACCCATACAACATAATCATGCAATTATTGATTATTATATACTAACTAGCTGTACCCGCAGCTTCGCACGTGTTTTTTAAAATTCGTATTAAAGAATTATAAAATTGTGGGACTATGTACAATTATAGAAATGTTCTTTAAAATAAATTGTAAGTACGACGTGCACGTCACATACGATAACATTTAACGTTTACATTAGATATATAAATACTAACAGCGTGCCAAATGAGGTTTGTCAACAGCAACATATCTGGAACCTTAACCCACAATATAACTACCTCAGTGCTCGAGTACACTATATAAGGAACTAATGAAACAATAACTTGAATTATTATTATAAAGATTTACATTTACATTACATTTAATATACATTGGCATTATAATTAAGATTTTGTGACTATACAAAAAATAAACGCTTGTCTGTTCCGCAAGAAATTGAATTATGGAACTCTTTATGTAATAGGTTTATAACGAAAGATCCTATTAGGAAGACCTCTATATCATTAAAGTTATTAATAATTATAATGTCGAATTGTAAACCATAATCTGATAATTATTTCTCTTATAAAAATAAAGAATGAGTTGAAATCTTGCAAAATTTCATGCAGACAATGTCGCGGGTGATAACTAGTCTAAAATAGAATAACCTCAATTACTTTTTATAAGGCTCGCTATCTACCAGTCAAAATCTCGTGAAATCGTTTTGGAAAAAGCACTGTGAGTGAACCCACGGTTAACAGCTAGTATAAAACAAAATTGCACAAATTACTTTTTGCACAGTCCGCTATCTACCAGTGAGTGTCGTGAAAACCGGTCTGACCATTTTGGAGATAGCACTGCGAGCGAAGCCACAGTTAACAGCTAGTATAAACTAAAATTGCTTGAAGTACTTTCTATAAGATCAGCTATCTCTCAGCTATCTATCAGACGGACAGACAGACCGACAAAAATTTAAAAAATTGCATTTTTGTTATCAGTAGCGGGTATACTTTCGTAC
>MU160817.1:49351-63832 GCA_015888305.1 Antheraea pernyi | reverse complement strand
ACTGCCGTTATTTCATCGGGAGGGTAGAGTTATAGTTAAGATAATCTGTCTGTATATCGAGAATGAATATATATAACTAGCCTCTGCCCGCGACTTCGTCGGCGTGGAATAGTTACTTCGGGCTAATGCTAATACGCAGCGAAAGCTCTCAAAAGGTAAAAACCCGATTTTGAAACATTCTTAATTGGTGCTCCACTCTTATTGGTCTAACCGTACTGATATATATGATATATAGCCTACCGTAATAAATGAGCTATCTAACATTAAAGTAATTTTCAATTCGGACCAGTAAGTAGTTCCTGAGATTAGCGCGTTCAAGCAAACTCTTTCAGCTTTATAGTATTAAGTATAGATTTAAGATACATTCTGTCTACTGTAAGAATAAACATATTGTAATGTTTTATAGAAAATATCTATGGTTAGTAAAAGCCGTGAATATCGTGTGTATGTATCTTGAAGTCCCGATGGTTTCGCTATCGGCCGATGTTCTTTCTCGAACAAGAGTCGCAAGTCAGGCGGTAACACGGTGCGCGCCATGTTCCCTGAGGCCACACCGGCCGCAGTCCCCGTAAGTCGTGCTCTAAGGACCATTGTGCTCAATTCGGGACTACGTTAATTGTTTTTAATTCGCCACTACGTGTATTGTAAGTCTTTTAATTACGCCCACGGCTGCGCTAATGGTGGCTTCGTGAGCGCATGCGCTGATCGCGAAGTCCTTTTGTTTAACTGTACAGTTGTGTAATTATGTGGCTAAATATATTATGGGTTTTATTTTGGAACGAAGTTAGCTTAACGCGGCTTGGTATGAGTAGACTGATAGAAATCGTCACGTAAAGAAAAAGCGTTATACCTCGTTGCGACATTATTTCTCTGTATTGTATAGGATGTGTGTAGTGTGTGCGAATATCGAAATTTAACCATACGAACATCGTGAACACATGGAAATTTTGTTGTTTAAGTGTTTTGAAGTGAAAGATCTAACGAGAGAGCTTTGAAATTCTGATCCGCAAACTTTTTGTGTAACAAAAAGTGCTGGGGGCAAATACTGTGTCGGGTAAAGTGGGAGCAGTGTCTCGCTTGCTTTCACTTCACTTTGCCGCGAGTGAACTACACATTTTTATTTCCACCACTTTTATATAATTTATAATTCACTATTTTATATGCATTTTTTAATAAAATAATGTTTATTTCCACCGCTTTTATATAATTTATAATTCACTATTTTAAATGCATTTTATTTTATAAAATAATGTTTCTCCTAGAATGTTAAAGAAACATTTTGATTTGATTCTTTATTTTTAATTTTTGTAATTGATTATATTGTATTAGCAATAAAACTCAACATAAGGTTTTAAGCAATAAAAATAATTCGTTTACAATTTATGATCAAAGTTTTTGCTACGTACTAAGCCTTAAAATAAAAAAAGCCTTAAAATTCATGCAGCAGGTCTGTAACGTTCATTAGAGGTTTGAAAAGCAATTGATCAATCTTATGGACGAATGACGTTGAAAAAAAAAACCAAATATTTTCACAGTTATCTGAGAAATGTCAACGCGACTGTACAGAAATCGTATACGAATGCGGGAGTATGTCGCCCTCATTTGGTTAATTCAGCCTCTGTAGGGACCCACAATTAAACAGGTACAAAAGAAGAAGTTTGCGGATTCGCCCGCTCCAACGGAAAATCACGACTCGTTGAAAATTAACGAGAAAGGACAAGTTTTAATGTGTTATTTTTTTTCTAATTGCACTCCTGTTTACGGAATACTCTCGCAATTGTTACTTACTTCTAATAAACTCATAATACTCTTATAAATATGCCGACATTATAAATATGGAATTTAGATAGTAGATAAGAAGTCCCATTAGAGTTATTATATTAAAAAAAATCTTTTTATTATTATTAGTTTTATTTTTGCCAAAAAATCTTCTAGATAATTATTGCCATTGTCGTATTGGTAATTATATTATAAGTTTCTTGTGATCATTTCAATGTTCTAACAAGTAACAATTATATTATGTAAAATGCCACCAATATTATTATCCGATACGAAATATATATAAGGGTTGTTGAGGTATGTATGCTTGGTACACATATATGTTTCAACAACTCATATATGTATGAATAGTTAGCTTAGCTTAGATTAGTTCAGATAGGTCGCGAATTGCATGTATCCGGCAACAGCCAAAGCCGAGGTGTGCCGCGCACCCTTGAGCTAGTTGTCAAAGTAAAATCGGCTGAGTGCCTTAAGCGCTCGCCTTAGTAGTCCGGTGAAGCTGTTAAGACCTTGGTTGGTCAATAGCGTAGTCAGTTCGGAAAAAAAAGCCACCAATATTACAAGATATAGAGTCAAAGAACACAAGATGAGGAATAAAATGTAAAAGCCGCTATATGATAGACTAAGAAGCCGCTAAAAACTGTCTTTTAAGGTTTTTTAAGGATTTATTTAAAGAAAGAACGAAAGTATGGCAGTTATTTTTAATTGAGTCAAAAAAGTCTTTATCTGTTAAACTAAAAAACTTAAAGGGTTGTCACATACATCGATATAAATTTAAATTGTACATATAAATTGACTTTAAAGATTAATAAATCCTTGTAAGTTACCGGAGTACATGAACGGTGACGTTTTGCAGAAAATCTCTGATGGCATCTCTTAAAACGCGGGGTGCGACCCTACCGCGATCAACTCGCACTCTTCTCACTAACGGGTTTTGGCTTTTGGCTTAACACATGCCACAAATTGTAATTTTTAATACGTCATTTGAACCCAGGATATATCTTAAGATTTCTTTTCGCAACGTTAGTATGACAAAGTTGGTTTAATCCAAGATAAAGTACAACATAATTTATCTCGGTTTTTATTGATAATACACTTTCAGTATGAGTTGACCTTTGGAAGTGGTTATCTTTGCTAAGACTATTATCGGAGAAGATATCTCAAATTATGCTGTAAGTATCAGAACATAAGTTTTTATGTAATTGAATAGATACTCTTTGATTGCATAAGGTACAAAAGTATGCTAATGTTTCCTCTACCACTGTCATTATGTATATTGTTCAGCGTATTCCTCACACACAAAGAACTAATCGTTACCGTATAGAGCTTAATTCTAACAAAGTTTATTTTATTTTCAACGCTAACAATACATTTCATGGAACCAACATTTAATATTCAGGCTCATATAATAAATCAGAAACTCCGTTGATTTTTTATATAGCAGTAGCTTGGGACCTGGAGGAAATAATATACAGACGAAGTCGCGGGAATATCTACTAAATCATATAAAAGTATTATTTATTCCATAAAATATTCAATAACATTACGAATTTAAAATGTCAAAATAACCCATAGAACATATTAAAAAATTGTTAGCAAAATGTCATCGGATATATCCGTGTTATGAACTCACATATGCAATTTTCATCTCACACCAATAGGGGTGTGAATAATCGGATCTCTACGCGTCACTTGAGCCGCGACACGTCGCGTTGACACCCCTACACCCTGACCACCAATCAATGAAAAAAAATCACCGATGTCTATCATTACAATAATGTTGCCAGCATTCGCAAAATTACCGAAGGGTGTGTAACTTATAGCCACAACAATGAGAACCAAACCCTCTATCACGGTTACCCCACGTAGAAGCCGTAACATTAATAAATACATTTCATTCATCCTTAATTATATTGGAGACAAAAACCGTATGATTATTTTTCACTAGGCACTAATCGTCCAGACCGGAATGGACGATTAACTTATAAATCCACTATAATTACGGGTTGACAGATGTCGCCGGCAGCGTCGCTGCTGGAACTGCGTGTACGCATATTACGTTTATGTCATACAAAACGAGGCCGACTTTACAATTATTTTGAAATAATTTTATTAATGTCTATCGAGATAAAGTACAAGCAAATAAAGGCTACATTTTATTTCTCAGCTTTTAAAATAAATGACAACCGGCGCCTAATTTTTAATTGTATATAACTGTAGGTTGGGTTAAATAAATTACAACATTTATTTTAATTTACAACCAATAAGACAGCAATATTAGAAGATAAAAATGGTCAAGAAAAAAGTGCAAAATAGCTAGGCCAGAAGTTAAACGTTTCCGTCCAATTCGAAGGGACAAAGGAAAATTAAAAGATTCAAATTGTAAATATTTGTAACAACACATATGACAAAGGTCATATTTTTGGTAAATACAATAAGGTATTAGATATGATTATTGATGGAATCATCTTGAAAATGCAAAACGCCTAATCGAGTAACCTGAATTTTGGTCATCTTATTGTAATTGTTAATTTCTTTGAGACAATGTCACGTGATAATATATTGGACTAAGCTCCACCGGAGTAACTTTTCTTACTCCGGTGAAGCTGTGAAGGCAACACAGGCCGAAAGCGTAGTCAGTTCGAAAAAAAAACGTAACGTATCGTCATAAGATGATGAATGACCATTCGATGCGTAATTTTTTGTATATGATTTTAGGCTTTTTTTCTGATTTCGAATGACCCTTGCCCAATTTTAAATGCTCAATGAAGAAGGCATATTTGAACTTTGTACTTAAAATATTTGTATAATATATGAATAGAAAATTTCGAGTGTCATTAAAAATTTTAATAAACTTTTATTTAAATATTATATTCCAACTTGTCGTGTACTCGATAAGTGCGATATTATATGGAAAGAATTAACGTGCGATGTGGACAAAATTAATTAATTCGTCCGTGTATCGTCGTTGTACCGAGGCACTGCATATTCATGCCGTCGCGGCTCGTTAGGTCGCCCGCGGTCAGCGTTAACAATCTGTCGCCATGAGGGTAGGCTACGAATTCGAGAACGATATTTGTAATTGTCGACAGAATTTAAAGTATCAAAACTTTTATTACAATCTATAATTAATTTTTATTTTGTAACAGTTTTGTCCAAATTTGGAAGTGTAATCGGGTAACATTGTTCTTCACAATGTTTAGTCTCTTTTGGCTGTACATTTTTTATTACAATTTCTGTGTTGCACATTTTTTTTCTTTTGTAACGATTTCATCCATATTTTGCGAACTACATTGTAAACTATTTATAACGAATTTCAAGGGTCCGAGCATTTTTATTCGGTATAGAGTTTTCGTTGTACGAACGAAAGTGAACAAATAAAGGGTTTAGTGGTAAACAATTTTTTTCCAAATCATCTTGGGGTTTTTTTTTCGAACTGACTACGCTATTGACCAAGCAAGTCCTTAACAGCTTCACCGGACTACTAAGGCGAGCGCTTAAGGCACTCAGCCTACTACTACTACTACTTTGACAACTAGCTTAAGGGTGGGTTATCTTGGGGTTTATAGATAGAATGGTAATAATGTAATTTCGAATATCACGGATCGATGTGTTTTGGACAACAATTAAATGTGATCGTGGACTTAAGTTTGCTGGATTTCTATTTTTGAGTCGTACATCACGAAATAAAGCCTTTGATTCCTAAACCCGCATCTTTGATCAATCATGAGTTATAATAATGGATATCATAAAAATCTTGTCCACGAAAAACTATTTAGGTGTTCAAAGATCTTGTAGAACAATTTGTTTGTTTTCTTTTTTGTGTATATGAATTGATATATAAAATAGTCTTTAAAATCTTTTAAAGTAAAGAAAACGTATATTATCAAAGTAGATTCGCGTTAGTACAAATATGTATAAACAAGAACGTAATTGCCTCAAATCAAAGCGTCCCGGTGTAGGCAAACATATCCATCAGACCATGAGAGCTGGTACTAGTCCTGTACGATGCTGTTTGCTCATTAGTGACATACGAAGGGAGCAGCGGGCTCTTAGTCTATCATACTATGCAGATTAGTTATAGAACTATATATAACTATATATATAATCTTGTAGGTGGTAGAGCCATGCTGAAGCTATTACTGTTTTCAGTATCGGCTCGCCTGGAGAAGTACCACCCTCTCATAAAAAGCCGACATGAAGTAACAGTGCTTGCATTGTTGCGTTTCGTTCGGTCGGTGAGAGTGCCGGAGGCCCACTTCTCTTTCCCCCTTCCACGTCCCCTCTCCCACCTCCGCCAAACACAGGCTGGCAACGCACTTGCGACTCTCCTGATGTTGCAAGTGTCTATGGACGGTGGTGATCACTTAACATCAGGTGACCCGGTCCACGTAAACAGTTCAACAAAGCGCTATAAAAAGTGACAAATATTAACCGACCTGTTTCTATGAAAATATTCCAACTTCGTGCAACGCACCGTCGAAATAGTTTTGTTTCTTTTATTGCTTTTTAACACGGCAACACTGCACTCCACTTAATATATTTATTTATGTAATAAAAGTATTTAAACAAATTTCATAAACAATGTCGAAGTTAAAAACGGTCAAAATATATATTCTCGTCAACACAACCAACCTCAAACGAAGTTCAAACACAACTGATTAAATGAGCTTTTAGAAAAAGCTACAAGAATAAGAGGTCAGCCCGTCCCTCTCTGACCCCGCCTCCACCGTACGTCTGACAGAGATAGTTATAATGGCATGCATCTCGGGTATCGCATAGTCTTTTTTCCCCACCGATTTCTTTGAACGATCCACGACTGATCTATACGATCTATAGATCTTTATAGTTCCCGTGAATTATGACTCCGTGCGGCGATCCATTGAAGTTTAACTGCGACGCTGTAAATTTGTATGTATTTCATTTTTATATTAATTATTTGTTTGTCTCGTTGTTACCTTATTTATGAGATATCCATAAAAGTTATTGATTGTATTGTAGTTAAATATCAAGCAGACGAAGGTGGTGGAACTTGTGAGGAGTTGAACGATGGAAGCACCTATATTTGTCACATAACGATGGTGCTGTTTTAATGATCTCCAAGAGTAAGAGTGTGTCTATATTAAACTGAGCATCACGATACACATGATGATAAAGCGGTCATAGTGGAGAGATCCATTGTCGTATTCGATTCCTGTCTCTCTTTGTAAACACTTATCAAGACCTAATCATTTAAGGACGCGTTCTCAAAAAATATCTATTTTCGCGGTTATTCAGAACGAATTATAACAAAACTAATGAACTTTGGTAAACATAATTGTTAACAACAGACACATTGAACCTTTAACAAAGATATAGAGATATTTATTTTTATTAATAGGTTTCCATTTTCACAATTCACAACCACACAAAATTTACAACCATTTATTATTCTAATAAAAATCTACTCGTAAATATGTGACCCTAATTCTTTTAAACTATGCAACGGATTTTAATACGGTTTCCACTGTCATTTAGAGAATTTCTCCCGGCAGGTTTATATGTATAATACATGTATATTATTTGTAAATAAAGTATATATGAATGATGTATTCTAATTAAGCCGTAAGAGGGATTTTTTTTTCTTGAACTGACTACGCTATTGACCAAGCAAGGCCTTAACAGCTTCACCGGACTACTAAGGCGAGCGCTTAAGGCACTCAGCCGATTTTATTTTGACAACTAGCTTAAGGGTGGGTTATCTTGGGGTTTATAGATAGAATGGTAATAATGTAATTTCGAATATCACGGATCGATGTGTTTTGGACAACAATTAAATGTGATCGTGGACTTAAGTTTGCTGGATTTCTATTTTTGAGTCGTACATCACGAAATAAAGCCTTTGATTCCTAAACCCGCATCTTTGATCAATCATGAGTTATAATAATGGATATCATAAAAATCTTGTCCACGAAAAACTATTTAGGTGTCCAAAGGTCTTGTAGAACGATTTGTTTGTTTTCTATTTTTGTGTATATGGATTGATATATAAAATAGTCTTTAAAATCTTTTTAAGTAAAGAAAACGTATATTATCAAAGTAGATTCGCGTTAGTACAAATATGTATAAACAAGAACGTAATTGCCTCAAATCAAAGCGTCCCGGTGTAGGCAAACATATCCATCAGACCATGAGAGCTGGTACTAGTCCTGTACGATGCTGTTTGCTCATTAGTGACATACGAAGGGAGCAGCGGGCTCTTAGTCTATCATACTATGCAGATTAGTTATAGAACTATATATAACTATATATATAATCTTGTAGGTGGTAGAGCCATGCTGAAGCTATTACTGTTTTCAGTATCGGCTCGCCTGGAGAAGTACCACCCTCTCATAAAAAGCCGACATGAAGTAACAGTGCTTGCATTGTTGCGTTTCGTTCGGTCGGTGAGAGTGCCGGAGGCCCACTTCTCTTTCCCCCTTCCACGTCCCCTCTCCCACCTCCACCCAAACACAGGCTGGCAACGCACTTGCGACTCTCCTGATGTTGCAAGTGTCTATGGACGGTGGTGATCACTTAACATCAGGTGACCCGCCTGTTCGTTTGCAGCCTATGATATAGAAAAAAACTATGCTACTGAAATTGTCATGAGACTTCTAAATTAATTTACAATTGATAAGAAAAGACCAAACATCAAGAAGTATTTCAAATAATATTTTATATGATCAAGTCGGTATCATCTGAAATAATTATAACCCGTCATCCCCCGACAGTTGGACAAACAGGACTCCGTGGGGATCGGCGTCTTTTTATCGCCGGGGGACCGCAAATTTCTATTTGCATATCTGTGCAGTCATAAATCTCTGTTTCACTTATTAGCCCCCTCTTTGTAGGTACCGAGCTCCCTGGACCCGAATTCATGGGGTTAGTTCGTGCGGTCAAATATTTTGTTAATATTTTTTAAAATAATTTTTAGCATAGTTTTAACCGTTTTATGTGAGTTCTTAGTGAATATTTATTGGTCACTAGCTGTGCCCGCGACTTCGTCCGCGTTGAAACTGATATACAAAACATTGGCTAATATAGTCACCTGAACGTATTAAGCGTAATTATTATCTACGTACTTAAGTTGTGTCGACAGTAAAATTACGATAACTTTTGTTAGACTAAACCGATTTAAAAAAAAATAAAGACTAAATGTTACTTGAAGATATGCTTTATGATTTCTTGAATAGGTTTTAATTTGAACGCAATACTTTAGCCGTGATGCGTGTTGAAACAAACAGACAGACATAATTTTCTAAAAATGATTAAAATATATTTTCTAACTTATTTTACTTACTTATTCCTAGACACCTGCGACATTTCTTTTTATATAAAATCTAAGAAGTACAGACACGTTAGATGTACATTCTTGTTATTATTGTGTTGTGTTTCTATCTCCTATGTTATTATTATAAATTCGTAAAGGTTGGGACTATTTTATTGTTATGGTCATGTATAATCATTAAAGAGTTGAGACTTATAGGAATTCAATATTTTTTTTAATATTTAGATAGATACACTTCAAGAATAATAAGTTTTTATGTTATTTTGAGATCCGAAATATATTTTCATTAAACTAAATAATGCGTTAGTTGTAAGGAAAGTTTATTCAGTAGTTAGTACAGATTGGACTATACTTTGTAGGAATTAAGAGTAAGATGAAGGACAGTACCTAAACAGATATCAACATGAGACATTCTGTATTACATTTTTTATAAACAAAATCATTATAATTACATTCAAAAGCTAAAATAAAAAAGAAAATTGATGTGATAAAAAAAATAGAAACATCAAATATACTTATATATTATATACCTATACTTAATAGTAAGTGTGTAAATACTTAATTGTGAAGTAATAGTACCTCGAGACGCCATTTGCAATCGTCAATTGTTTCTATGTCCTACGTTATTACTATAAATTCGTAAAGATTGGGACTATTTTATTGTTATTGTCATGTATTTTTTTTGATATAGATGGCAAACGAACAGATGGGTGTCACCTGCTGTTAAGTGATCACCACCGTCCATGGACACTAACAACATCCGAGGAGTCACAAGTGCGTTGTCATCCTGTGTTTGGGGGAGGAGGAGGAAGGGAAGGGGGAAGGAGAGATGGAACTCCGGCGCTCTCACTGACCGAACGAAACGCAACAATGCAAGCACTGTTACTTCACGTCGGTTTTCTATGAGAGGGTGGTAGTACCCCGGACGAGCCGACCCATTCATGTTGAAACCAGTAATCGTTTCAGCCTGGCTCTACCACCATTAAAAAGTTGAGACTTATAGGAGTTCAATATTTTATTAATACTTAGATAGTTAGATACACTTCAAGAATAATAAGTTTTTATGTTATTTTGAGATCCGACATATATTTTCATTAACCTAAATAATGCGTTGGTTGTACGGAAAGTTTATTCAGTAGTTAGTACAGATTGGACTATGCTTTGCAGAAATTAAGAGAAAGATGAAGGACTGTACCTAAATAGATATCAAAATGAGATATTATGTATTACATTTTTTTTAAATAAAATCATTATAATTACATTCAACTGCTAAAATAAAAAAGAAAATTGATGTGATAAAAAAAAATAGAAACAGTAAATATAACACCTGCGACATTTCTTTTTATATAAAATCTAAGAAGTACAGACACGTTAGATGTACATTCTTGTTATTATTGTGTTGTGTTTCTATGTCCTACGTTATTACTATAAATTCGTAAAGATTGGGACTATTTTATTGTTATTGTCATGTATTTTTTTTGATATAGATGGCAAACGAACAGATGGGTGTCACCTGCTGTTAAGTGATCACCACCGTCCATGGACACTAACAACATCCGAGGAGTCACAAGTGCGTTGTCATCCTGTGTTTGGGGGAGGAGGAGGAAGGGAAGGGGGAAGGAGAGATGGAACTCCGGCGCTCTCACTGACCGAACGAAACGCAACAATGCAAGCACTGTTACTTCACGTCGGTTTTCTATGAGAGGGTGGTAGTACCCCGGACGAGCCGACCCATTCATGTTGAAACCAGTAATCGTTTCAGCCTGGCTCTACCACCATTAAAAAGTTGAGACTTATAGGAGTTCAATATTTTATTAATACTTAGATAGTTAGATACACTTCAAGAATAATAAGTTTTTATGTTATTTTGAGATCCGACATATATTTTCATTAACCTAAATAATGCGTTGGTTGTACGGAAAGTTTATTCAGTAGTTAGTACAGATTGGACTATGCTTTGCAGAAATTAAGAGAAAGATGAAGGACTGTACCTAAATAGATATCAAAATGAGATATTATGTATTACATTTTTTTTAAATAAAATCATTATAATTACATTCAACTGCTAAAATAAAAAAGAAAATTGATGTGATAAAAAAAAATAGAAACAGTAAATATACTTAATAGTAAGTGTGTGAATACTTAATTGTGAAGTAATGCTGAATACGGCTTCTTTAATTTATTATATTTGCACAGTGCAGTGTAGATGTGTCACATTGAACAAAACTTTTTCTACTCTTCTAAAACTTCTACTTCTAAAAGCTACTAAATTACACGAGGAATAAGTAACGCATAACAGCATTATTTTCAACATAATTGAAATGTATACATTTTAGGTATAAATGTATATACCTTGGGTATAAATGTACGTAGTTTGTATATTATTATAATTTTGATAAATTTGGACATCCAAGCCAACCTCACCTGCACGTGGTGCACCCTGCTAAATAACGAACGAGGCAATGGCGAAAGCGGGGTGGTAGAGTTTTACAGCCTGACTGGGTCGCAACCACCATGTATATGGCGAAAAAGCCCGTCATAGTGATTCGCTTCTGCGGGTCGCGTTTCGGGATCAGCCTGTGCATATCCAGCCTTTCGCAGGCCGGCATGACAGTGGCGACCGGCGATGGATAGTGTGTCACTCGGTGGTCGCCATTGTTACTGGATTGTACTGTGCTTACCATTAGGCATAGTGTAGTCATTACGCCGTGATACTATTTAAAAAAAGATGGTAAACACACTAAGCTTAGAAGGGACTGACCCTTAAATGCTGCTGCTGGAATACACTTAGCGTAGAGCTGGTTCTATTACGTTTTTTTTTAACCAAAAAGCAAGTATCAGGCGTTTAAACTTACATTAATCAATGATGTGTCTGAAGATGTTAACCACTGAGCCACCATCCCTTTAAAGTATCTCTGTTTCTAATTTATTTTATTAATAATATTAAAGTTTCTTAATTATTAGTTAAGTCGTCTACAAATAGAGGCACTTTTAAAAGTCATATTTAAATCCAGAAGCACTTGTCTTGTATGAAAGCTGCCTTAAATTATTTATTTTTAACTCAAAACTACTAAGTTTGCTCCATACTATCATATATCCGAACGAGCTTATCACTTGTTTTGTGTTGCAATGTTTGTTTGTACTTACGCTGATTTGTGCTGTGTGGGAAATTGATAGATTTAACATGTTACTAAACAAATAAATAAAAAATAACTCATTGAGAAACAGAGGAGAAAGAGTTACTTGATTGTTTTTCCTCATTTGATCATGTTTGGGTTATGTTGATTAGTAAATTGTTACACTGTTGTATTGTTTAGGAATGGCTCAATAATTGTAATATAAATCTGTGTTAGAATTACTTTAGTGTACACTGTCGTTTTATTTGTAATGATATAATGAAGGCTTGTATAAGGCTTAGGTAATGGGTAATATGAGTGAAATAGGATATATGTTTATAGTTGTATTGTCTGTTTGTCTGTATGTGCGTGGCGTGTGGTGATGCAGCATCGATGTCAGCGCGTCGCATCACTACGGAGGAGCAGGCGAAGGCCGCGCTCGCCGAGCGGAGGCGACGCGCGCGGGAGGAGCTCGAGCGGCAGGCCGACCTAGAGAGGCAGAGGTACACACTCACATCCCCATACACACACCATACACACACCACACACATACACACACACACACACACACACACCATATATACGCACACACATACGCCATACTAACACACACCATACATACATCCCATACACACGGTCACACACCCCATACACATACACACCCCCATACACATACACACCCCATACACACACAGACACACCCATCCACACTCGCGCTTAGACACGCTATAATACACGACACACACGAAAGCACGCGGGTGTACAGTGTCGCAACACAAGATGCACAATAATATGCGCACAAAATTACAGGTCCATAGTGACACACACATTCAGACAAAAACACGCTCGCACACAAACGGACGCCATCACATAGTAACGCTAGCACACACGTAACATATACGTACGCCCATACGTACCGTACACGCTTCACCATCTGAATATAGTTGCGCTGAACACAAAGCTAGTTATAAATAGGTATTATATATTATAAAACATTATTAAACAAATGCCAATTTTAGATTTATATAATCATATTCTTTTTTACTAAGTTTTGTATCAATTCCTGATTATATTATGCACAAGCCCGAACTTACGGCTATATTCAAAGAGGACAAACAGATTGACAGGGACTATAATTACTGGTATCATTCACTGTTCAAGGTTATCTAGCAAATGCTAGTTGTACCTTAGAGAAAGTCTAATGCACTCTATAATCCGGTTATTAGAACGACATACAAACACTTTTTTTATTTAATTAGAATAAGCAACAGTACAAATCAATTAATTCACGATGTAAACATCAATAAAGAATTAAGTAACGAAGGACTCCGCAAGGAGATGCAAATACTATAGTGATAGGTATGTATTCTTAAAATAATTCAAATCTTTGACCTCCATAGCAGGGGGACACAATAGATTCTCTTAGGAGTTACTAGCTTGTAGAAGCTTAAATTAAATAAAAAACGTCTTCTATATTATTCATTTTTAATTTTAATTGAACGGAATGTCATAAATAGCCATTATCTATTTTTCTTTTATGTATAACTTAAGTTTTCATAAGATTTAAAAAGAACAACTTTGATGGGAAGAGGCCCATGGTTCTACAGCGGGTCTCTGACATGCTGATGTGATAATATTTTAAACCACAGACTGCAACGAGAAGCCGAAGAAGAAGCAGAGAGACAGCGTCAGGAAGAAGAAAGGCAGCGGCGCGAAGAAGAAGAGGCTCGCGAGTTGGCTCAACTGCAGCGTCGCATGGATGAGGAAAAGCTTAGGAAAGCTATTGAGGTAATTATTCCTATTCATACTATTACATTTATTTTCGGTTTAAATAAATTTATTTCTCTAAAAATGAGCATAGTTCACTTAATGATACATAAAACATTAATAACTCAGATCTGTAGGTATGTATACATATTATATATGTATAGACCAATACTGGCTCATGTGGAGTAATTTCTTCCGAAGTCTGTTTAATGTAGTGTTAAAATTATTGTTAAGACAATATCATATATATTAATATGTGAAGCCCAAACTTTGTATCTCTTTTTAAAGGAATTGCGTGAACGGATGAACATGAAACTTGGCATAGTTAAAGTTTATATGGAGGAGAAGTGCAGAAAGCTATTTATTTTATATAAAATGCATTACAAGTACATTAAATTAATTAAAATATGCATTACTCACACTATTGCTTCAATTTTACACAACATATACACACATGTAAATAAAAAAGACAATTTGACATCCGTCAATAAAGAACTTCAAAAAAGGTTG
>MU160817.1:0-21807 GCA_015888305.1 Antheraea pernyi | reverse complement strand
ATACAGGTGAAGCTAATAAAAGCGTGATAAAAATTGACAAATCATCATATACCTAAATCTTCCTCATGAACGACTTCATCTACTAGTGAACCGCATGAACATTCGTTCAATAATTTTTGAAGTGAAACTTGAATAAGAAAGGCGCATGAGGGTAAAATTTTTTACGATGTAACATCACGCAGGTATGCAACGGTATTGACGTCATTTGCAGTAAACGCAGATTAAATAAATAAAAAAACCTTTTATTATTTTTTTTTGTTTGTATAAATATAAACAAGACTTATAAATTAGTTCGCCAAAGAAGTTTCACTTCTGACATGTGTACTTTGTACGCATGCACTTTTTATTTAGTTTATCGCGAATAGACAAACAAACTTGGCATAGGACTTTGTATAATATGTAGTGATACTAGAAAGTCTAGCTTTTATAATTTAAAGCTATGAAGTATTTTCAGTCCCTAGCTAGTTAGTATCTTGGAATACGCGATAAACTTAAAAACTACTGAACGGATTTACATACGGTTTTCACCAGTAGATAAAGTGATTCACGTGGAAGGTTTAGGTATATAATTCGTCAATTTTTCTATTATTATCAGAATGGGACTACGTCCGCTGGACCCGCTAGTGTGTTAATAAAAACCTCACCATGCTTAGTTTAGCTTCAGAAATTAATCCGTATAAAAGCACAGACCCGTTAATTTTATTTATATGTATAAATATGTATATTATTAGATTAACAGAAAAAACACGAAATCACAGACTTAATAAATCGATATATATATAAAAATTACAGATTTCTTTCGGTGAAATAAAAAAAGGGAATCCGATGTGGGGAAACACTTCATTTCACGCGTTTTATTCGAAGAGGGCCAGCGCTGTGAGTAAGATCCTCAATAAATCTTACGGGCGGAAATATTTTTTTGTTCGACGAAAATAGTTTCCTCTTGTTTCTGGGGTTCGTGGGGGTCGAAATAGTTCGGGCGGGGTGGTTGCGGTCGCGGGCCACGTGAGGGCGCTGTCTCCTATATTTTTTGTCGCGTTATTAATGTTCGCTGTATAGCAATTGCAGAGTTTCTATTTCAAACGTTTTTTAATGGTAATCGACAATGTATAACTGTGGTGATTTATCATCTGTTTTTAAATTAAATACGACCCTACATATCGCTTCTCAAATTGAAAAAAGAAGTAACTCGTCAAATTTAATTTTGTAGGAAAACGCGTATTTAACTACTTCGGGACTCCGCCATGTAATAATGGAATAAATAACAGTGACGCATGTTAATATATCCTCCTCCAGATATCAGAATTTTTATAATTTTTTTGACACTTTTTACAATAATATACATTTATTTCTAATTTACACTATTCTTAATCCAAATTTATTAAATTTTAATTTTCAATGAAAGCGTGTTTTTTTTTGTTTTTTTAAACTATTATTTATTTTTCATTTTTTAGTTATTTTTTAAAACTTTTTTTTTTCGGATTATTTCATTGTCATCGCCCTTTGACAGGTGTGCAAAGTTTGAATTAAAGCTAATCGTTCAAAGTAGGACAAAATCGAGCTCAAAGGGGTCGGTTACATACATACATACAGGTGAAGCTAATAAAAGCGTGATAAAAATTGACCAATCATATACCTAAATCTTCCTCATGAATGACTTCATCTACTAGTGAACCGCATGAACATTCGTTCAATAATTTTTGAAGTGAAAGTTCTTTCGGCGCGTGAGGGTAAATTTTTTACAGATGTATCGTCACGCAGGTATGCAACGGAAGTGACGTCATTTGCAGTAAACGCAGATTAAATAAATAAAAAAACCTTTGAAGTGAATTTTTTTTTTTTTTTTCGAATTTACTACGCTAATGACCAAGCAAGGTCTTAACAGCTTCATGTTGCCTGTTACATGCAATTCGCGACCTATGTAAGCTAAGCTAACTATTCATACATATATGAGTTGTTGAAACATATATGTGTACCAAGCATACATAACTCAACAACTCTTATATATATTTCGTATCGGATAATATTCTAAATTATTTCAGTTTGATAAGGGGAAAAAATAAAACCCTTCCACCTGCATGTGTAAGCGTGTATGCGTGCACGTGTGTGGAGGTGATATGTGTCCTTTGAAGTGAAACTTCTTTAGGCGCATGAGGGTAAATTTTTTTACGATGTAACATCACGCAGGTATGCAACGGTATTGACGTCATTTGCAGTAAACGCAGATTAAATAAATAAAAAAACCTTTTATTATTTTTTCTTGTTTGTATAAATATAAACAAGACTTATAAATTAGTTCGCCAAAGAAGTTTCACTTCTGACATGTGTACTTTGTACGCATGCACTTTTTATTTAGTTTATCGCGAATAGACAAACAAACTTGGCATAGGACTTTGTATAATATGTAGTGATACTAGAAAGTCTAGCTTTTATAATTTAAAGCTATGAAGTATTTTCAGTCCCTAGCTAGTTAGTATCTTGGAATTTTCTTCAGATTCATTATTTCCTGGTAGATATGCTTATAGACTTTGAGCTTGGGTTAATCATTTTTTTTGTTCACACTAGTATTTTTTTTTTGTTCACACTAGTGTGAACAAAAAAAATGATTAACCCAAGCTCAAAGTCTATAAGCATATCTACCAGGAAATAATGAATCTGAAGAAAATATTTAACATAACTATTCCCTTCAGAGCCCGAGGTACCGTTAGGCGGTGAATAAACGCTAGTAAATCTCACATTTACCATAAAGGATAGATACAAATAGCCTAACGGGGCCGCACTTCGTTCTTTATTCATTCCAGGGGGCTGGCCCTTATAAATCACCGGCCACGTCAATAACACTATCGTTTATATTGGTCAAATATTCGGACAAATGTTTGTAATAAACTTTATCAAAATTCATATAATTTTATTATCCTTCCTATTGTCGCAATGAGACGATATATATATAAAAATTACAGATTTCTTTCGGTGAAATAAAAAAAGGGAATCCGATGTGGGGAAACACTTCATTTCACGCGTTTTATTCGAAGAGGGCCAGCGCTGTGAGTAAGATCCTCAATAAATCTTACGGGCGGAAATATTTTTTTGTTCGACGAAAATAGTTTCCTCTTGTTTCTGGGGTTCGTGGGGGTCGAAATAGTTCGGGCGGGGTGGTTGCGGTCGCGGGCCACCGCGAGGGCCTTGTCTCCTATATTCTCGTCGCGTTATTAATGTTCGCTCTATTGCAATTGCAGAGTTTCTATTTCAAACGTTTTTTGATGGTAATCGACAATGTATAACTGTGGTGATTTATCATCTGTTTTTAAATTAAATACGACCCTACATATCGCTTCTCAAATTGAAAAAAGAAGTAACTCGTCAAATTTAATTTTGTAGGAAAACGCGTATTTAACTACTTCGGGACTCCGCCATGTAATAATGGAATAAATAACAGTGACGCATGTTAATATATCCTCCTCCAGATATCAGAATTTTTATAATTTTTTTGACACTTTTTACAATAATATACATTTATTTCTAATTTACACTATTCTTAATCCAAATTTATTAAATTTTAATTTTCAATGAAAGCGTGTTTTTTTTTGTTTTTTTAAACTATTATTTATTTTTCCATTTTAAGTTCAATTTTGTTTAACTTTTTTTTTCGGATTATTGCATTGTCATCGCCCTTTGACAGGTGTGCAAAGTTTGAATTAAATCTAATCGTTCAAAGTAGGACAAAGACAACAAAGAGGACAAAGAGCTCAAAGGGGTCGGTTACATATATACAGGTGAAGCTAATAAAAGCGTGATAAAAATTGACAAATCATCATATACCTAAATCTTCCTCATGAACGACTTCATCTACTAGTGAACCGCATGAACATTCGTTCAATAATTTTTGAAGTGAAACTTGAATAAGAAAGGCGCATGAGGGTAAAATTTTTTACGATGTAACATCACGCAGGTATGCAACGGTATTGACGTCATTTGCAGTAAACGCAGATTAAATAAATAAAAAAACCTTTTATTATTTTTTTTTGTTTGTATAAATATAAACAAGACTTATAAATTAGTTCGCCAAAGAAGTTTCACTTCTGACATGTGTACTTTGTACGCATGCACTTTTTTTTTAGTTTATCGCGAATAGACAAACAAACTTGGCATAGGACTTTGTATAATATGTAGTGATACTAGAAAGTCTAGCTTTTATAATTTAAAGCTATGAAGTATTTTCAGTCCCTAGCTAGTTAGTATCTTGGAATAGATCAAATACTAGTGTGAACAAAAAAAAAATACTAGTGTGAACAAAAAAAATGATTAACCCAAGCTCAAAGTCTATAAGCATATCTACCAGGAAATAATGAATCTGAAGAAAATATTTAACATAACTATTCCCTTCAGAGCCCGAGAGGCGCATGAGGGTAAATTTTTTTACGATGTAACATCACGCAGGTATGCAACGGTATTGACGTCATTTGCAGTAAACGCAGATTAAATAAATAAAAAAACCTTTTATTATTTTTTCTTGTTTGTATAAATATAAACAAGACTTATAAATTAGTTCGCCAAAGAAGTTTCACTTCTGACATGTGTACTTTGTACGCATGCACTTTTTATTTAGTTTATCGCGAATAGACAAACAAACTTGGCATAGGACTTTGTATAATATGTAGTGATACTAGAAAGTCTAGCTTTTATAATTTAAAGTTATGAAGTATTTATTAGTCCTTAGTATCTTGGAATAGATCAAATACTAGTGTGAACAAAAAAAAAATACTAGTGTGAACAAAAAAAATGATTAACCCAAGCTCAAAGTCTATAAGCATATCTACCAGGAAATAATGAATCTGAAGAAAATATTTAACATAACTATTCCCTTCAGAGCCCGAGGTACCGTTAGGCGGTGAATAAACGCTAGTAAATCTCACATTTACCATAAAGGATAGATACAAATAGCCTAACGGGGCCGCACTTCGTTCTTTATTCATTCCAGGGGGCTGGCCCTTATAAATCACCGGCCACGTCAATAACACTATCGTTTATATTGGTCAAATATTCGGACAAATGTTTGTAATAAACTTTATCAAAATTCATATAATTTTATTATCCTTCCTATTGTCGTAATGAGAATTTTGATATGTATAATGTATTCTTAAAAATATGAATAAATTAAATGGAATAATTATGAACCATAGACCTAGAAAAAAAAATATTTTAACACGACCGAAGTCGTGGACTATAGCTAGAAATTACTATTAAGGTATGAAAACCTGGTACCAGAAAATATTTACTTAATCTATACTTAAACCAAATTTAAAGTACCTACTTGTTTTTTGTCTGAACTGACTGGACCGATTTTAACGAAACTTGCACACCGATAGAGTCTTTTACATATTGTAATAATTTGCCTATATAATTGTTAAATCAGTAATTATGAAATAGAAAAGAGAGAGAGAGAAATTATTAACATTATTTTGATTTCTACATCAATTACCACTCGGAGCGACAATTAACATTTTTTTTTCAGATTTTTAATTAATAAAACATATGACAAGTTGAACAAGTTCAACATAACACACTAATATTACTTGTACTCATGTCGCTATATATACTACGCGTTGCTAGTGTGATGCAAGACTTTGCTTGGTCAATAGCGTAGTCAATTCGAAAAAAAAAAGTTATGCAAGCGCAATACGTTACGGCTCACGAGCATGTTGAAGTCATCGGTGACGTGCATTCATAGGTTTTTTATCCTAACAAAAATCCCTAAACGCGGCTAAAGAAGTTGTCACCGCATAAAATGTAGCTCCCATGAAACAACAAACAAATTTGGTGGAAAATACGTTGTGACTTTTTTTTCTCGAACTTACTACGCTATAATGTCTTAACAGCTTCACCGGACTACTAAGGCGAGCGCTTAAGGCACTCAGCCGATTTTATTTGACAACTAGCTCAAGGGTGAACTGCATACCTCGGTTTGGGCTGTTGCCTGATACATGCAATTCGTGACCTATGTGAGCTAACCTAAGCTAAATATTCATACATATATGAATTGTTGAAACATATATGTATACCAGGCATACCTCAACAACTCTTATATATATTTCGTATCGGATAATGAATAGGTTGTGGCTAATATAACAATATCAAACATTTATATATACTATTTTTTACGATGTAACATCACGCAGGTATGCAACGGTATTGACGTCATTTGCAGTAAACGCAGATTAAATAAATAAAAAAACCTTTTATTATTTTTTCTTGTTTGTATAAATATAAACAAGACTTATAAATTAGTTCGCCAAAGAAGTTTCACTTCTGACATGTGTACTTTGTACGCATGCACTTTTTATTTAGTTTATCGCGAATAGACAAACAAACTTGGCATAGGACTTTGTATAATATGTAGTGATACTAGAAAGTCTAGCTTTTATAATTTAAAGCTATGAAGTATTTTCAGTCCCTAGCTAGTTAGTATCTTGGAATAGATCAAATACTAGTGTGAACAAAAAAAAAATACTAGTGTGAACAAAAAAAATGATTAACCCAAGCTCAAAGTCTATAAGCATATCTACCAGGAAATAATGAATCTGAAGAAAATATTTAACATAACTATTCCCTTCAGAGCCCGAGGTACCGTTAGGCGGTGAATAAACGCTAGTAAATCTCACATTTACCATAAAGGATAGATACAAATAGCCTAACGGGGCCGCACTTCGTTCTTTATTCATTCCAGGGGGCTGGCCCTTATAAATCACCGGCCACGTCAATAACACTATCGTTTATATTGGTCAAATATTCGAACAAATGTTTGTAATAAACTTTATCAAAATTCATATAATTTTATTATCCTTCCTATTGTCGCAATGAGAATTTTGATATGTATAATGTATTCTTAAAATAAATTAAATAGAATAATTATGAACCATAGACCTAGAAAAAAATATATTTTAACACGACCGAAGTCGTGGACTATAGCTAGAAATTACTATTAAGGTATGAAAACCTGGTACCAGAAAATATTTACTTAATCTATACTTAAACCAAATTTAAAGTACCTACTTGTTTTTTGTCTGAACTGACTGGACCGATTTTAACGAAACTTGCACACCGATAGAGTCTTTTACATATTGTAATAATTTGCCTATATAATTGTTAAATCAGTAATTATGAAATAGAAAAGAGAGAGAGAGAAATTATTAACATTATTTTGATTTCTACATCAATTACCACTCGGAGCGACAATTAACATTTTTTTTTCAGATTTTTAATTAATAAAACATATGACAAGTTGAACAAGTTCAACATAACACACTAATATTACTTGTACTCATGTCGCTATATATACTACGCGTTGCTAGTGTGATGCAAGACTTTGCTTGGTCAATAGCGTAGTCAATTCGAAAAAAAAAAGTGATGCAAGCGCAATACGTTACGGCTCACGAGCATGTTGAAGTCATCGGTGACGTGCATTCATAGGTTTTTTATCCTAACAAAAATCCCTAAACGCGGCTAAAGAAGTTGTCACCGCATAAAATGTAGCACCCATGAAACAACAAACAAATTTGGTGGAAAATAGGTTGTGACTTTTTTTTTCTCGAACTTACTACGCTATAATGTCTTAACAGCTTCACCGGACTACTAAGGCGAGCGCTTAAGGCACTCAGCCGATTTTATTTGACAACTAGCTCAAGGGTGAACTGCATACCTCGGTTTGGGCTGTTGCCTGATACATGCAATTCGTGACCTATGTGAGCTAACCTAAGCTAAATATTCATACATATATGAATTGTTGAAACATATATGTATACCAGGCATACCTCAACAACTCTTATATATATTTCGTATCGGATAATGAATAGGTTGTGGCTAATATAACAATATCAAACATTTATATATACTATTATATATATTATTTATCCTTTAATATTTACCCAAAAACAATACAAAACGAGTCATATCAAATTTCATTTCCTTGTACCAGTTATTGTTAATGTCAGATATTACTACAATTTAATATATAACCTTACAAGTAGATATAATTTATTTAAACAAATGTATATTATAAATAATTCATTAAAAACTTCTTACATTAATCACAAAAACCATTAATCCACACGTATCAATTAATAAAGATATTTTCTATTAACAATTAAAATTTAGATTGTGTTGTCTTCTTAATTTAGCACCTACGCTGTGGTAATAAATTTGAATGTAGCCCGACCATGTTAAGAAGGTCTCGTGTTTTGTATACGAACAGTAATTAGTGTCGGTTCTTTTAAATCGGTCATTGTGTTTTATAGATACATATTAGTATTCATTTTTTCAAGACGTGGCATCAAATTTCATGAATTCGTGGATTTATTTTCATTCTTTTAATAAAACAAAATTATATCTCCAGTATCGGGATATTCAAATGAGATAATAATAAAATGTCGTGTATTTATGGATTATATATTTCGCTATATATTTACGTGGGAAATTTATTTAAATGTTTTTGAAGTGATAACTTGTTTAGGCGCGTTTCTTATTTATTTGGCAGGAGATAAACTTATGATTTCGCGTCATCACATGCTAGTAAATGTAGCCGATGTATTGCGCTTGCATCTCTTGCGACTAGCGACGCGTAGTACAACGACCTGAGTACATCTTCTTTTTTTTATATCATAGAAGGCAAACGAATAAATCGATAGACCTAAAATCGATATTTTATATTGATATCTCGCAGCCCATCATATGGTTGAGTGGTCAATAAACTTTATCAAAATGTATATAATCATTACTCTGGATCATTGACATATAAAACCCAAGACACACGGTCTCGTATAAAAGTAGCACTCAAAACCGGACGTAAAAACTCCCCAATATACGTGGTTATAGTTATGCGATAAACTTATGGTTTTGCAAATTCAACCTTATTTGAATGATTTAAAGTTATTTTTACAAGAACGCAAGCAACGCGAGACTGTTTGAAATGACTGCATAATCCAAAACTATGTACTCATTTTTCTATGCTCTGGATGCCAATAGATGTGAAAACCAGGCTAATGTTAATAAGTTCAATATACAAATTATTAAATTTAAATATTGCAATTCACACTATATTTAATTTAAAAATTAAAAAGAGAACACAGTTATTTCATAAGGTTTCGACTTTTATAATTGAAAAATGATAATAATGAAAATACCTATTACTAAATCTAATGATATTATTAGTAAAGAGACGTAGATACGTTATATGTGCTCAGAGCGTGACGTATCATACTGTGGCTAGATAGCCAACAGTGATCTCAGTATCGTGTCAGCGGAGGCGGGAGTGCGTTGTGTACTGATCAATTCATTGAATGTCCCAAAACTGTCAAAATACCCTCGTGTGCTATGAGATATTGAACAAACTATACAAGCAAAATTTCTAGAAATAAGGAATCACATATCATTTGTAAACAATTGCGATTTCCATGAATAATTTAATGTTTTCAAAAATTAAATATTACAGCGTAAAATTTTACGTCAAAAAATGCTATACGGAACAAATATCAAAGATTAAAATTATATTATAAGAACAGTACTGCCTGCCTATACAAATTGTGTATACATATTTAAATGGTAGATTTATACATATACGTATACATAACAGTATATGTAATGAAATGAAAATGCAAATGTAAGTAAAAAAATTGAATCTATCCATATTTTATTTGAACCTATCTATATAAAAATTATATAAGTCGGAGTGACATTGTGGGCAGTCATAAAAGTATTCTGCCAATCATAGGTGACGTCCTTTTTGTAACTTGATCGATGACTTTCTCAAGATCAAACAAATATTAATAATAAAAACATTTTATGCTCAGGTTTGCAGCTAATGAAAATTAAATTCTAATGCTAATTAAATTTCTATAATAAAGTTGATTTTATTTTCATTTATGTACTTTCAGTAAGTATTCACTTTTTATGAATTTTTTACGATGTTGCAAATAAAGCATCTGTGAGTCAATCCATCTTTATGCATATATTTTAACAAAGCAAGATGTCATATCTGTTTTGATTATTCTTTATTTTTGACTGACAGGCTTAAAGTATAACTATTTGTCACAGTTTCAAACATTACTTCGGGTATGTGTGCGTTACTGTGTCATTTGCTTTAATCATATATCATTGCATAATATCATATAGGTAACGTATCTACGTCGTAGTCCGGTGAAGCTGTTAAGACATTACTAGGTCAATAGCGTAGTCAGTTCGAAAAAAAAGTATCTACGTCTTTTTACTTATAATATCATTGACCAAGGTAGTCCGGTGAAGCTGTTAAGACCTTGCTGGGTCAATAGCGCAGTCAGTTCGAAAAAAAAAAATCACTGACCAAACCTATATAAGCAAAAATTAATTGGTGAATGTATGTAAACATATGCTTCAGAACAGCTGTACCTATTTGGTTAAATATTTTTTGTTGTTTTTAATTTTCCGGACAAGGTTTATATAAGACAAAATGTTTGAAAAATCTAACGGAGAGATAAATATTTTGGGTTAAAAATTAAATCGTCTATAAACTATGTTTAGATGAATTCTGCTTACTAAACTAAGAATATAGTTTTAAGATAAAATGTGTGATTGCGAAATGTTTTAGTGCGGTTCAATACGTTGCCGCGTTGTTATAAATTACACTTGGACAAAGTAAACCTCGTATTGGCGCCTCACGTTCGCGTCCGTATAAAAAGTGGCAAGGGTGCATAAACTATTAGGCTTTTAGATGTAAGTGCATTTTCACACTATTTTTGTATGTGACAGAATGAAAAGGATCCATTTAGGAAACGGTTCCGTGAAATTGCGTATTTTTTTAATAACATTGTTTGTTTTTTAGGGAACAAGTTATGTATTTCTTAGTCGTGAACTACTCTTTTGTATTTTTCAGTTGTTTATAGTCGTATCTATTGCAATAATAAGATAGACCTTACACATTTATTTTGTATAAATTCATCATTAGGTATTTTATTCGCTACCAGCAGAATAATGAAACAAGGGAGTGTAGTAGAAATGCGATCCCTTCTGTCCTAATCTGGAGTTACCATAGAAGAAGTTGCTAAAACTGTAAAGGTACGTATAATAGGTTGTCTGGAAGAGAAAGTTTCTGACACAATAAAGCCAATACATTGCCCGATCGGGATATACTGTTGGTAATAGAAAAATATTGACCGTAAACAAAAAATGAGAAAATATCGAACGCAAAAAAAGTCCTAAGGGGTTTCTGTTTACCTCTGAAGAGTTATAGCATGATTAGACATAAAGACATTTTCTATTTTAATACTTTCCTGTTTAGGCGCGTTTCTTATTTATTTGGCAGGAGATAAACTTATGATTTCGCGTCATCACATGCTAGTAAATGTGGCCAATCGTATTGTGACGTAGTACAGCGACCTGTGTACATCTAATATCGATATTTTATATTGAGATTTTGCAGCCCATCATTTTATATTGATTCCTAAGCCTTATAAAAATGTACATAATTATCGCTCTGGGTCATTGACATATAAAACCCAAGTTACACGGTCTCGTATAAAAGTAGCGCTCAAAACCGGACGCAAAACTCCCCAATATACGTGGTTATAGTTATGCGATAAACTTATGATTTTGCAAATTCAACCTTATCTGAATGGTTTAAAATTACAGGAACGCAAGCGACGTGAAATTATTTGAAATGACTGCATAATCCAAAACTATGTACTCATTTTTCAATGCTCTGGATGCCAATAGATGTGAAAACCAGGCTAATGTTAATAAGTTCAATATACAAATTATTAAATTTAAATATTGCAATTCACACTATATTTAATTTAAAAATTAAAAAGAGAACACAGTTATTTCATAAGGTTTCGACTTTTATAATTGAAAAATGATAATAATGAAAATACCTATTACTAAATCTAATGATATTATTAGTAAAGAGACGTAGATACGTTATATGTGCTCAGAGCGTGACGTATCATACTGTGGCTAGATAGCCAACAGTGATCTCAGTATCGTGTCAGCGGAGGCGGGAGTGCGTTGTGTACTGATCAATTCATTGAATGTCCCAAAACTGTCAAAATACCCTCGTGTGCTATGAGATATTGAACAAACTATACAAGCAAAATTTCTAGAAATAAGGAATCACATATAATTTGTAAACAATTACGATTTCCATGAATAATTTAATGTATAATATAATTTTAATCTTTGATATTTGTTCCGTATAGCATTTTTTGACGTAAAATTTTACGCTGTAATATTTAATTTTTGAAAACATTAAATTATTCATGGAAATCGTAATTGTTTACAAATTATATGTGATTCCTTATTTCTAGAAATTTTGCTTGTATAGTTTGTTCAATATCTCATAGCACACGAGGGTATTTTGACAGTTTTGGGACATTCAATGAATTGATCAGTACACAATGCACTCCCGTCACCGCCGATACTGAGGTCTCTATTGGCTATCTAGCCACAGTATGATACGTCACGATCTGAGCACATATAACGTATCTACGTCTCTTTACTCTCTCTACTACTCTTTATAAAAGTCGAAACAGTATGAAATAACTGTGTTCTCTTTTTAATTTTTAAATTAAATATAGTGTGAATTACAATATTTAAATTTAATAATTTGTATATTGAACTTATTAACATTAGCCTGGTTTTCACATCTATTGGCATCCAGAGCATTGAAAAATGAGTACATAGTTTTGGATTATGCAGTCATTTCAAACAGTCTCGCGTTGCTTGCGTTCTTGTAAAAATAACTTTAAATCATTCAAATAAGGTTGAATTTGCAAAACCATAAGTTTATCGCATAACTATAACCACGTATATTGGGGAGTTTTTACGTCCGGTTTTGAGTGCTACTTTTATACGAGACCGTGTGTCTTGGGTTTTATATGTCAATGATCCAGAGTAATGATTATATACATTTTGATAAAGTTTATTGACCACTCAACCATATGATGGGCTGCGAGATATCAATATAAAATATCGATTTTAGGTCTATCGATTTATTCGTTTGCCTTCTATGATATAAAAAAAAGAAGATGTACTCAGGTCGTTGTACTACGCGTCGCTAGTCGCAAGAGATGCAAGCGCAATACATCGGCTACATTTACTAGCATGTGATGACGCGAAATCATAAGTTTATCTCCTGCCAAATAAATTTTTTTTTTTTTTTTGCAATTTATGGTAAAATAGCAGTTCAAACACCCGAAAAGATACACATTCCACAATGTATACTTTTCAAGTTTGACAAGAGTAGTAACAACTATTGCTACCGAAAACATTTGCGATGTTTATCTAGATGCATTAGACGTAACTGCCAAAGATGCATTTCTGATTTCAGATTCGGTAATTTAAAATCTTCTCGAATCGGTCAGAAAGACCAACAACTTTAAACAAAGACATATAAAAGGGCGGAAGTGATAGCAAAACCGTATCCGACAATCGAGGAGCTATTAAACACTCTTAACCAACCTTGATCGATCATCCAAGAACATTTGCAGTAGATAGGAAAAGTAAGCAGAGCAGGTGTCTGGCTCCTGCATAATCTGTCCAAAGAAACCAAAACTAACCGATCCACCATACGCAACTTATTGCTTCAGCGGCACAATCGAAACATGTGTTCTCTATGATAATCCAAAACACCAAAAGACAGTGGCTCTCTCCGAATGAATCGCTTCAAAGTACAGCTAAGTACATCCCAAAAAGACGGTTTAGCGTGTTCGGTGGAGTATTTGCGGAGTCGTGCCATTTGAAGTGCTAAAACCTCGACGAACTGTGAATGCAGACCAATACTGTGAATAATCGAAGTGACCAGCGATTGTCAACAGAAAAAGCGTTATTCTGCAACACGATAATGCAAGACCACAATGCGCAAGACGAACCCTAAAATAACAATTAATAAATTGGGATGAGAGGTATTGTCTCATCCTCCATACGCGCCCGTTATCGCGCCATTGGATATCCATTTATTCACATCGCTACAACATTTTGTAAGTAGCAAAAAACGTGGTTATTTGGATAATGTCCAAAATGCAATCTCTATTTTATCGATCCGGCATTAAAAAAATTTATAGCAAAAGGTTGTCAATAACAAGGGTGGTTACATCATTGATTAAGAAAGAACTTACCTGTTTGAGTTTAATATTAAAAAACGACATTAGTTTTCTTTATAACACAAAAGCGATAAGTATTAATTAAGATTAATTATCAAAAAATATATATGCGCATCGACGCTAGCTTATGACGAGATATAATAGAAAGGATAGAGTAATTATAAGAACAGTACTGCCTGCCTATAGAAATTGTGTATACATATTTAAATGGTAGATTTATACATATACGTATACATAACAGTATATGTAATGAAATGAAAATGCAAATGTAAGTAAAAAAATTGAATCTATCCATATTTTATTTGAACCTATCTATATAAAAATTATATAAGTCGGAGTGACATTGTGGGCAGTCATAAAAGTATTCTGCCAATCATAGGTGACGTCCTTTTTGTAACTTGATCGATGACTTTCTCAAGATCAAACAAATATTAATAATAAAAACATTTTATGCTCAGGTTTGCAGCTAATGAAAATTAAATTCTAATGCTAATTAAATTTCTATAATAAAGTTGATTTTATTTTCATTTATGTACTTTCAGTAAGTATTCACTTTTTATGAATTTTTTACGATGTTGCAAATAAAGCATCTGTGAGTCAATCCATTTTTATGCATATATTTTAACAAAGCAAGATGTCATATCTGTTTTGATTATTCTTTATTTTTGACTGACAGGCTTAAAGTATAACTATTTGTCACAGTTTCAAACATTACTTCGGGTATGTGTGCGTTACTGTGTCATTTGCTTTAATCATATATCATTGCATAATATCATATAGGTAACGTATCTACGTCGTAGTCCGGTGAAGCTGTTAAGACATTACTTGGTCAATAGCGTAGTCAGTTCGAAAAAAAAGTATCTACGTCTTTTTACTTATAATATCATTGACCAAGGTAGTCCGGTGAAGCTGTTAAGACCTTGCTGGGTCAATAGCGCAGTCAGTTCGAAAAAAAAAAATCACTGACCAAACCTATATAAGCAAAAATTAATTGGTGAATGTATGTAAACATATGCTTCAGAACAGCTGTACCTATTTGGTTAAATATTTTTTGTTGTTTTTAATTTTCCGGACAAGGTTTATATAAGACAAAATGTTTGAAAAATCTAACGGAGAGATAAATATTTTGGGTTAAAAATTAAGTCGTCTATAAACTATGTTTAGATGTATTCTGCTTACTAAACTAAGAATATAGTTTTAAGATAAAATGTGTGATTGCGAAATGTTTTAGGCGGTTCAATACGTTGCCGCGTTGTTATAAATTACACTTGGACAAAGTAAACCTCGTATTGGCGCCTCACGTTCGCGTCCGTATAAAAAGTGGCAAGGGTGCATAAACTATTAGGCTTTTAGATGTAAGTGCATTTTCACACTATTTTTGTATGTGACAGAATGAAAAGGATCCATTTAGGAAACGGTTCCGTGAAATTGCGTATTTTTTTAATAACATTGTTTGTTTTTTAGGGAACAAGTTATGTATTTCTTAGTCGTGAACTACTCTTTTGTATTTTTCAGTTGTTTATAGTCGTATCTATTGCAATAATAAGATAGACCTTACACATTTATTTTGTATAAATTCATCATTAGGTATTTTATTCGCTACCAGCAGAATAATGAAACAAGGGAGTGTAGTAGAAATGCGATCCCTTCTGTCCTAATCTGGAGTTACCATAGAAGAAGTTGCTAAAACTGTAAAGGTACGTATAATAGGTTGTCTGGAAGAGAAAGTTTCTGACACAATAAAGCCAATACATTGCCCGATCGGGATATACTGTTGGTAATAGAAAAATATTGACCGTAAACAAAAAATGAGAAAATATCGAACGCAAAAAAAGTCCTAAGGGGTTTCTGTTTACCTCTGAAGAGTTATAGCATGATTAGACATAAAGACATTTTCTATTTTAATACTTTCCTCAAATGGTTTGAAACTAATTGTACTCGTGACGTCACACGCATTTGTTTGTTAATTATTTGTTGCTGTTAACAATTATCGCGACAATTTCTTGATTTATAACACAAAAGCGATAAGTATTAATTAAGATTAATTATCAAAACGATATAACACAACATCGTTTAACCGACTTCCATAAAATTTGGCAGACCCACGTGTTTTTATAGGGAGATATTTTTTACTCTATCCTTTTTATTATATCTCGTCATAAAGATATAATAAAAAGGATAGAGTAAAAAATATCTCCCTATAAAAACACGTGGGTCTGCCAAATTTTATGGAAGTCGGTTAAACGATGTTGTGTTATATCGCGGTCTTGTCGTTAGCAGTCGCGTTATAAAAACTACATTAGCTAGGATCAAAATTAATGCTATAATAAAGTATTTCAACATAGAAATGTACTAGAAAATGAACATCGAGCTAAGTACAGAGTAAAACAGTTTGCTGTAATGATGTGGATTTTAATTGACTCGTTGTGAAATGCATCGTCCCTTGCTATATGTCGTATGGTGCAAGTTAAACGCGTTAACGGAATATTGGGACGATATCGTGTAAACGGTATTTACAAGTATATAATACTAGCTGACCGCCCCGGCTTCGCACGAGATGAGACGAGTAAGGCGAATGAGACCAGAAACTGTAGATCCCGTAGTGAAAAAAAATGGCAACCGAATGGCAATTCAAAATATTTAAAAACCTCTTTACTGTTTTCTGTGCCACTCAATTATTTAAATCAAGATTTTTAAACACAATTTTTTCTCTTTTTCGTGTGATTTTTCAACTATTTTCTTTCTAATTTTTTTTTATACCACGATGGTAGCAAACAAGCATGCGGCCGCCTGATGTTAAGCAGTCACCGCAGCCTATGGACGCTTGCAACACCAGAGGCATCATATGCGCGTTGCCGGTCCTTTAATGTCCTATTTACTTTCCCCTTGAAGAACTCCATACTGTAGCCTCAAAAGCTTAACCTTGTCTATACTGTTATATGACAAAAAAAAGAATTAACCATAACGGTTTCAAGGTGGTAGAACCACGCCGAAGCTATTACTGGTTTCAGCATGAATGGGTCGGCTCGTCCGGTGTACTACCACTCGATCCACAGAAACACCGACGTGAAGTAACAGTGCTTGCATTGTTGCGTTTCCTTCGGTCAGTGAGAGCGCCGGAGACACACTTCCCCTCCCCGCTCCTCTCGCCTCTCCCTCTCCCTCCCCTAACCCTTCCCCCCAAAGGGTGGCAACGCACTTGCAACTCCTCGGATGTTGTTAGTGTCCATGGACGGTGGTGATCACTTAACATCAGGTGACCCACCTGTTCGTTTGCAGGTGCCATAGAAAAAAAAACTTCATGCAGTTTTTAATTAATTTTCGAATCATTGGATTGAATAAATCATATTTGATTTTTATTTTAAAGTAAGTAATGAAGTTTTGGCGGGATTTTTTACTTTTGGTTATTAATATATATATCTTATTTAATGTAATATACTGATCGCACTTTAAACAATTGAAGTGGATTAGAAGGAATAAAACACGAATTCTTAAATGTAATAAAAATGTCCTGGACAGTTTCAACAAAAGAATCAAATATGATATAACCGCTTATACCACATGAAGTAGGTAACTTTAAAATATGAGACGGCTACCGATTTACTAATAGCAAAAATCGTTTTTAATAACAAGAATTAATTGTTATAGAGTAAGTATTTATATCGTAACAAATAATTATGGAATGTGGAAATTTTGTGTTTCAATCATTGACTTGCGGTATTTAATTTTGACATATAATTATATGAATAATTATTGGTACCCATTTGAGAATAATCGTCAGTACTTTAGCTGGTTCGTCTCTTATAAATCACACTTCATTCGACATAAGAGCTTCTAGACAACCAACGCGAGCACGACGCGAGCCGACTAGCCGACACAAATTTATAGGTAAAAGTTCGCGACCGAACGAACCGGTTCGCAACCAACGCCCAAAACAAAACAAACCATAACCTCTTCCAACATGGTCTTATTTGGAATGAACTCATAAGAACCTTATCGGATACTTTCTTAATTGTGCTCTAAACATACGACCGTGGGAACGTTGACCTTATTACGTTGTAAGTAGGTTCTGTTTCATTTCGACTAGTATACTCGGCCTTGCCGACGGTGGATCGCTCTCACCTTAAGTTCACGTGTGAATCCACATTAACCTGCTATGTTGAATCGGCATATCAGGTGTATGTCACGGGTTATTTATTGACGACTTTTTCAATTGATAGCGTAAACGGTTGTTAACATAGAATTATTGGGCGTGCAACATCTAATTTTATAATGTGGATTTACGATTATTCATATTGGGTCACGCCTTTTGTTTTTGGTTTGATATAAATGGATAAATTGGGTTATTTCGACGTATTAGATGTTTTGTTTTACGTCTTTGCAATTGTTTTAATATGATCGTAAGAATTATAAATAACATTGAATTAGCATAACTTTATGTCGCAACTGTGCATGTTTTCGTTGTAAAATAAATATGTATGGAGTGTTTACTCAAACTCGCGCTTATTTGTTATTTCTTCTTAACGCAAATTAGTCAATAAATTATAATATTGTAGTGAAATTAAATTGTAATATTACATCACATTTATACAGACTAAATGACTAATAGTTTACATATATAATTTGATCGTGTAAATTTCACTGTTTTGGGATTATTATGTAAAAATACGACGATATAACAATGAAATAACAATATAACGTTTTCAACCATAACAATACTAACGTATTGACGTTTATAGCCGGCAATAAACATAAAAAAAAGAAAATAACATCTTGTAAAGCTCTACACCAGTAATTGATTCGTTTTAATGACTTATCTAAATGCATTCCACGTGAATTATCGGCGCCAGTGTCAACTATTATATTGTCTAACCGGTTGTTTTCTTATAAACGCATATATTTAGCAGAATTTATTATGTATTTAGGTGGTATTTTTAAACTCAATACGCCGTAGTATATTTCTATGACATTTTCTAATACCTGCTTGGTTAAATATCGCATTCATCTTATCTAAGTGTTTCGACAACTTTACTTAAATTTATAATGATAATATTTACATCAGCATAATTATTTAACGTCAAACTCATATGAGATTGTGGTCAACCGTAAACCTATACGGTGTTATTACAAAAAAATTAAATACGGATTTAACCCTGGCTTTAAAAAGGTCTCATATTAAATGCACCGCGGTCGCTGAATGTTCGCCATCTTGCTCTTTTGTCTCGTTTTGGTTACGTTAGGTTAGACTTGTGAAAAAGAATAACGCGAACTTGCCTCGGGCGAGTGCGGTGCATTTATTAGGAAACATTTTTAAACCAAGTATTTAATACGTATTTAAATTTTTTGTAATAACACGGATAAAGTTTAAAAATAAACTAAAAATAACCTTCAGTTATCTTTTAACTATGTAAATATCTTTGTCATTATATGGATAATCATATAAATTCTATCGGACATATTAAATTATTTAGAAAACATTCACGGGGAACGCACAATGCCGGTGTAAAAGCATCGTGTACACGCAGAGACAATGTTTCTTCTCATGTGACAGACGGACACTCTGTAATACATATACGGAGGACGTTGATTTAATAGGCAACCTGTGTGAATGGACAGCCTTGGAAGAGATATGCTCATTTGATCTATGCTTTATTGGTATAGCCATTACATTAAAAGGTTAGAAAATCATTGTATACGTATATTTAGAATTAAGAGGAATCGAGGAGCTACTTTAATAAGTACTATTATGTAAGATGGTTTAGGAGAAGCTATAATATCCTTTACGGGAAAGAGAAGATGGTATTTTTATAGACCATTAGTGGTTAATACTGCAATATTAAAATGACATTAAATAATGCCAGTCTTATCTAGAAATGTTATTAACGAATAACGTAACTTTTTTATTATGTTCATACTGAGTGGAATATGTACGATTAATATTTATTATTAAAGAAAATACAGTTGCCTTTTCAGTATACAAAATATGTATATGAATATGTATATAGTACTTTTTTTTCAAGTTTGTTGGTTTCGCACAGTACTCATTTGGAATTGGCAATATAAAGGGAGAGAGGGGTGATCGTAATTTGATACAATTCACTACTTACTTCCTTGACGTGTTGCATGAGGATAATATAAAAAGACACTAAGATTCAGATAATTTGGATGCAAGTCAAGGAGTGGTGGTCATTTCAAAGTCGGTTAAATGTCTTAAATTAGCAATCACATGTTTGAGAATGTTATCGAACGATTTTATAGCAGATTTCTTGTCCATAAAATCCAGAAGATCGAATGGGCATATACCTTTCCCATACAAAATATATATAAGAGTTGTTAAGGTATGTATGCTTGGTACACATATATGTTTCAACAACTCATATATGTATGAATAGTTAGCTTAGCTTAGGTTAGCTCAGATAGGTCGCGAATTGCATGTATCAGGCAACAGCCAAAGCCGAGGTGTGCCGTGCACCCTTGAGCTAGTTGTCAAAATAAAATCGGCTGAGTGCCTTAAGCGCTCGCCTTAGTAGTCCGGTGAAGCTGTTAAGACCTTGCTTGGCCAATAGCGTAGTCAGTTCGAAAAAAAAAGAATGGACATATACGAAGATTATCATTTTGCACCCTAGTCTCTTCATGCTAAACCTGGGGCATTGTTGAAGGAAATGTTTAAAGTTTTGCACACATTTCTTATCGCAAGGGCATGTGTTATCGTCAGTACAAATTGTACGGTAACGAAGATAAATAAAAATCATACTTTCGCATACTTTCAAACAAACGAGTCTTATAAAACTTAACTGACATTTCGCCATGCTGTGGCAATCGTAAAATTTGTAGCGATAATCGTTGTTCGGGGAAATAAAACAGATTTTATCTCTCACGTATAAGAGATAAATTTTATACAACTATTCCTGTTGTGAGAATATTAAAACGCGTCGTAATGTCGTTTAAATACGGGCACGGGCAGGTATTACTCAATCGCAATGACTCGACTAATTACGGCAGTGCGCCCGACGATGGACACGTAGCGGTGCGTGCGCGCTCGTTTCTCGTGCGATTTAACACCTGTCAACATCGCTCTGACAGACAGACGGACGCGGCGTGGGGCTCGTATTCAGTACAAGTTACAAAGTATTAGCGAGTCGACACGTTTATAGTCTGATCGGCTGAGTGCCTCAAGCGCTCGCCTTAGTAGTCCGGTGAAGCTGTTAAGACATTGCTAGGTCAATAGCATAGTCAGTTCGAAAAAAAAAAAAAAACGTTTATAGCCTGACTGTCCTACGCACAGTGGTTTGTCTCTATAGATCGGACGTAAGACTAAAAATATTAAAGTAGTAATTTTACAAAACTTTAAAGGCTATTCAATTTATCTAATAAAAGGCAGTAAAATACATCAATGCACTTTCTTAGAATGGACTTTTAGGTTACGACTTTAAGAGTAAATAGAATAATACTGTTATCAATGTATGGGTAACAATATAACTCAATGAATATTTCGTAATGTTTGTTAGTTTTCGGTGTGAAATGTTCACACTAGAATTTTACCATTATATACTACAAGTACAGTAATAGAGTACACATTGTTACACTTTTTGAGATATGGTAAATAAAAGAACAAAATTTGGAAATACATTAAAAATTGATGCATTACGATTTAATTTTGAACTATAAGACCAATCTAAAAAGT
>MU160816.1:39584-62509 GCA_015888305.1 Antheraea pernyi | reverse complement strand
AAGTAAGCGGTTTCATAATTCTATGTTTTATCTATTATCATACCACTCTTTTGTACTGAACTGATTTCACTTCAACGAATTTATGATTTTGTAGATGGATTTGAAGCGATCAAGGCTCACAGTCAGCGTTTCGGGTATGGTGCTGACCGACATATATTCGAATCTTTGCATATGAGCCTTAGTTTTGTCTCAAGGAAATTATTTTGATGAAACCACAACATGGCGGTAAGGCATTTACTTACCATTTTTTTTTTTAACGTGGGTACATCCCTTATGGATACGCCACCCTCCCGGGGGAGAGGGTGGGTTATGTCCGAGTCGCACGGACTAAAACCCCACGGTGTATCGACAGACCGTTTTGTGGGGGCGGCAAGGGATCGTTCGAGCTAATCAACCTAGTAGAGCCGCCCCCATTTACTTACCCTGCCTATGTGGCTGCCATCCTCAAGTTGAAATTCTGTCGCCAAAATTATATACAAAATTGTTAAGTCGTTTGAGTTTAATTCAACTATGCGACCAGACAGACAATATTTATTTAATCTCATATATATTTGAATGTCATATATTACGTGATTATATATGATTATTTTAAACATAAAGTATTGTTCAGAATGAAATCACGATGCGAAATTTTTTTTTTTACTATTATATACAAAAACCTTCCTCATGAGTCACTTTATCCATTGATGAATACCACATTAAAATTCGTTGAGTAGTTTTTGAGTTTATCGCGAACAGACAGACAGACAGACGCGGTAGAGGACTTTGTTTTATACTATGTAATGATATTATTATTCTGTATGTGGTAGAGCTACGCTAAAGCTATTACTGGTTTCAGCATGAAAGGGTCGGCTCGCCCGAGATACTATTACCCGATCCACAGAGACACCGACGTGAAGTAACAGTGTTCTTACATTGTTGCGTTTCGTTCGGTCAATAAGAGCACCGGAGGCCCGACTCCGCTCCCCCTTCCCCCAAACATAGGCTGGCAACGCGCTTACCACTTCCCTGGTGCTGCTAGTGTCAATGGAAATGATTACTTACCATCAGGTGACCCGTCTGTTCGTTTGCCACCTATACTATATAGGAAAAAACATAAAATTAACTGAGAAATATAGTTATTATTATTTCAAAGATTCCGTTTGTTCTGATTTTACAGTAACAATAAGTTTTCTATGAAGAATAGACAACCATGCAGTTCATCTGGTTTTAAGTAGTTACCGTATCGTATAGCTGTGTGAAACCAACCTTAGTAAGACCGTGGTCTTGAAATCAATTATAATAGGTTGGTACTCCTGAGAACTGAGTTTATATTGTCCAACTTATTGGACTGAAAGACGATAGCATGAATACTGCTTTATGATACAAATAGGTGTAATATACTGCCCCCGCGTTGTTTTGTACAGTGATTCTTCTAATACCACATCTAATAACTACACTAAAGTATGCTATCAACAACAGTGACATCATATATATTGTTGAGAGTGTCGCCACGGTATCGTGAAGCCGATCAATTGCTCAAATTGAGCCATTCTCGAATCCGACGTGAACTAACAGTGCTTGTATTGTTGCGTTTCATTCGGTCAGTGAGAGCGCCGGAGGCCCACCTCCCCCCTCCCTCCCATCCCCTCTCCTCGTTCCCATCCCCAAACACAGGCTGGCAACGCATTAGCGACTCCCCTGGTGTTGTTAGTGTCTATGGACGGCGGTGATCACTTAACTTCATGTGACCCACAACTTGATGATGTTTTAGTTTTAAACCCACTCGTGGAATGTTTTTCAACAATTTGTTTATTAAGTCTAAACCTGTAGTTTTGCTGGATATGAGGAAGAAAATCCCCAAAAGTCACATTCAGTGCAATTATATCTGTATTACAACTAAGACATATATGGGTAGTAAAGTTTGAATACCTTAGGGCCAACTAATGAAGAGGTGTATTTTATGATTTCGGTGTCTGGCGGCAACCTCACACCGCCGAGCACTGAGGACGGGTCGCTGCAACCAAAACGATTGATACCAATAACAGTTTCGTTCAGTTTACTTTCGATTAGTACACAATTTTATTGACCATGTACATATTAAGATGTGGTGTAACTAGAATGGATAAGATTAAGAATGAGTATATCAGAGGAAGTTTGAAAACTGTACCAGTGACAGATAAGGTAATGAGTTAATAATAGTGAGTTTTGGGCGGGATCTTGGTCTGTCATGTAGTGGATTTTATATTTTATTCATAATCTTGTGTTACTTGACTCTATATTGTGTAAAATTGGTGGTGTTCTATGTAATATAGTTTGTTTATTGTGCATACGTGAAGTGAATGGAAAATAATACCACGGACCATGAATTCTGAGATGCCACAAAAACTCCCAGGAAAGTTCTAACAAGATGGCCACCATCTTGTTAGTTTATTGTAGTTATATCAAGAAACTTGTAATATCGATACTCACTTGACAATAGCAGTAATAGTCTACTAGAAGACTGGTTGCCAAAAATGGAATGGAAGAACAACTTGTAATACTATTAACTACTCGACAATGGCAGTAATAATCTAAAAGATTGGTTGACAAAAATAAAGTTAAAAAAAAAACTAGACAAGTTTTGAGTATGATGGATGGATATAGGGGTAGGGGAAGACTGGAAAAGGTATGGATCGATTGTGTGAAAAATGATAAGTGTGTAAAAGGTGTTGTGGCGACCGTACTTAGGTGGGATAAGAGTAAGAAGATGATGATGTAATGTACATTTATTTGACTAAATTAAAAAAAATATTGTTGCAGGTGTCTAGGAAAAAAAAAACTGCGTGGAGTCCCTCCGCATGGAAGAAGTGAAACTTCGTAATGTGGAAATGAAAATAGGAAGGGGTAGAAATTCTAGTGAAATCATATTGTTTCTTTAAGACAAACTTTATTAACATCGCTTACTGTTCACAATTGATTGCATCTATTAATTATCATTTTCGAGTGGAGAAATATCCAAATCTATAACATTTACAATGGGATTATGGTAACTAAAGTAAGATACGAAATGTTTGATTATTTTTCTCGCTCTGTCTTTGTCTATTCCCCCTCCCCAGGAGCGTTGAACGTTTAACGCAACAGTGCTTTCATACCCCTTCCATGGTAGCGTTAAACGTTTAACGCAACCTTGTTGGAAGTCGCATTCGAAGTTCCACTTCAAAAACGCAGTTAAAGAATCTCTAGGGATCGAACCAAGGAGTTTTTCATTTAAAATTTAGGAAAAATATTAATCTATTCAAAATTTAGATAGCAATAATAATAGCTCAGTGGTTACAGTGTTCCAGACATCGCGTCGATGGTTGTAAGTACAAATCTATGCGAAAGAGCGGAAGCTTTCGGTGAAGGATAAAATATCGTCATAAAACTATAAAATGACTATAGGGCTTTCTTTAAGTTCGCCTCCCTTTGAAAATCTGTCATGATGATTCTGATTCGAAGACAATTTATTATTATCAGGGCAGGAGAACGTCTACTGGGCCCGCTAGTATTCATACAAATCTTTCTAAAAGTTTATTTAACTCACCCTCCTTCCAAAGCAGCACTAACATAAAGAAAAACATACTATTGGTATATTCATAATTGAGATGAAAAGAGTTAGACTTAGGGAAGAGCAACAGAGCCAAGGCATGTCAGTTTTTTGAAGAAAAATAATATATATATCACATGTACTGACGAATTGAGTAGTCTTTTAAACCTCAAATCACATTCACAATTCTAATTAAAAATCGTTCTCCAATATATCTTCTATATCTATACATATAATAAGAATGCACATCTTACGCGTCTGTACTTTCTAGATTTTTGTAAAAAAAAATTGTTGCAGTTGTCTGGGAATAAGTAATAAAATACATTACAAAATAGCTAATTAGTTAGTTATCTGTCTATAAAAATCTCGTGAAAATCTGTCCAACCGATTTAGAGATAGTACTGTAGACAAAGGCTCACAAAAGAAATTAGTCTAAGTTACTTCTTATATTACGAGTTATTTGTCTGTTCCCTTAGATCTTTTAAACTATTTCTTTTAAACTGAACGGATTTTAAGACAGTTTTACGGGATAGATCAAATTAATGCACTACAGAATTGTATATCTTAAAAAGATCGATAAAAAGTGCGTGATAGTATATATTTAGCTATAAAGGATAACCCTCAGTAACCATTATTATCTTTTTACAAAAGTAATTACCAAGTTATTTACAAACAAAGTAATTACAAGTGTTATTTACCAAGCTAATTTGTACAATACAGTATTATTGCTTATCCAATTAAATACATTATACATGTCATGTAGATCAAAACTGCCCTTTATCCGTGCGAAGCTGGGGTGGGTCGCTAGTTGTTATTTAAAAGTGTAATACAGAACGATCCAACAACAAAGGAGGATCTGAGTAGGAGTGACCTATATCCCGCAACTTACTTAAATACGAAAAGAAAGAGAAAACCGCAACAAGCTTCTTTGTAAATCGTTTCTTCAGAGAGTTTAAAGTGACAGCTGTCAGATTTCCTTTCATTTTAACACAAAGATTTTAATGTATACTTTTTGAGATAAAATTATAACGTAAAGAACACACACACAAACGCGAAAAGTGACTGCGTCGTTGAGTACACGGATAGAGATATTATTCCATTAATGTTTTTAATTTGAAAATCTATCGACGAGTACATATTAATACAGAAAAATAATAAAAAGCTACATTTTATTGGCTACATCCGTTTTAAATACTCTGAACAGAATAAAAAACACCTGTGTATAAATTTTCATACAACTAAACAAGTATTATACAAAGACTAAAATATATGTTTAAAGATATATTAACATTAGGATTCGCGTGCCGTGTATGCCCCGGAGGCCACCAGTCAATTCCACGTCGAATTCACAGAGGATGCGCGTATCTATGAAGTGACGTCACAACATACATTCTCATTTTACTCCAACAGGTACCTGTTATGATATAGACCTAAGTCTAAACGCTAAATATCATTATAACATATGCGCAATATAACTTTTATCAGCTGATGATATATTATATGATTCCACACAATTCAGGTGTGGTGTTAACTGTTCCGTGACTTATCTTTATAACTAGCATTTGCCCGCGACTTCGTTTACGAGGAAGGTGAAAATATTTTTAAATAACTGTAGTCCGGTGAAGTTGTTAAGAACTTGCTTGGTCAATAGCGTAGTCAGTTCGAAAAATAAAATAAAATTAAATAACAGGTAACTTAACCCCGATTTTCAAACATTTTTCATTGGTGCTTGCTCCTATTTGTCTTAGTGATAATATACCAACAGCCTTCCTAGATGAATGAGATATTTAACACTGAAAGATTTTTTCAAATCGGAGCAGTAGTACTTGAGATTAGGGCGTTCAAGCAAACATACTCTTTATCTTTACAATATTAGTATAAATAGAAGTATATATTCTTTTGTCAGTGTGTATGTGAGAGAACTCCTAAGCGGCTGGAAAGATTTTGATGATTTTTTTTGTGTATTTTCAGGAGGATTCAAGATCTTTTAGGATTTTTTTATTATCGAGGCAGGACAACGTCAAACGCCAGCTAGTAGCAATATCAATTGTTTGAGTAAAACTTATTTACGGGAATCTTTACATTTAGAACATCGTTTAATTTCCGATCACGAATGTTAAAATATTATCCATACATTATTAACAAATAATAAATACAAATAAATAGACCGTATCAAACAAAGCCGCCATATGTGTCCGTTCGAATGTTCGCATAGATCTTCTAATATATGCAACGGATTTTGATACAGTTTCTACTAACACTTATAGTATTTCTTCCCAAAAGTTTATATGTATGATACATGTATATTATACTAATAAAAGATCGATGTATTGTAATTAAATTGTAAACATAATTTGTGGCAACTAACATTTCCTCATTTTAGAAATCGTTCTCGAACGAACTAACAATATTTACTACTATATAATAATACTACTTTCATTGCCTGCTGATCTTTTAAAGGTCGTTGACAATATTAACGAATATAAATGATTGTAATCTCAAAAATACTTTATTCACACGTTGAGAAAGCATTTACGTTAAAACACTCTACCGGTTCGAAAAACCATCCAGTCGTCGAGAAGGACCGCCGAGAAACTCGTATGTAGATAATACTTTTGTCCTGCATATTTAAAAAATAATGCATTATAATGACAATTGTTTTAAGCGGATGTAAAAAGAGGGATGTTATTTCTAGGCAACACCATCGTTCATATATTGGTCCAACTTATACATTTCGACATTCAAACCCGCTTGACATAGTGCTTGAACTTACTGGTCGGTCATTTGGTTGATCTGCATTGGGATTTAATTGCTAACATAAATACCAAAAAAAAACTGTTACTGGTTTTAAACTGAATTTATATTTGTCTATAGTATTAAAATCTTGCAAATACTTGACGAAATCTAGCTGTTCTTGCAAGTATGTGTTCGTATTAAATTACATAATTTTTTGTATAAAATCAAAAATACTTTATTCCATTTAGGCCCTAAAAATGCACTTATGAACGTCAAACCACCAATACGGAAAACAACTCAATAATCGTGAAGAACCGGCAAGAAACTCAATCTGGTTTATCCTTTTAACATATATATATTAGAAATCAACACGTTACAATCTTTTATAGTGGATGCGCAGAGAAAAGTCAATTCCAGATATCGCGATATGGCGCTCAAAGATAGACGCTTATAGAAAGATAAACAGGTATCAAATACGTTAGTATCCAATTTTTACTAAAACACAGTATGTTTGATTAGAAAATTGACTCCTATTTTTCTCGAACTCATTACTCTATTGACCTAGCAAGGTCTTAGCAGCTTCACCGGGTTACTAAGGCGAGCGCTTAAGGCACTCAGCACCGGTACCACAGACGGCACACCTCGGCTTTTTGCCTGACTCATGCAATTCAGGACCTATCTTTTTTTTTTTATCGTGGGGAAGTCCCTTATGGAAACACTACCCTCTTGAGGGAGAGGGTGGGTTATGTCCCGACTCGCACGGACTAAAACCCCACGGTGTAAGTCGTCCGCTACAGTTGGGGCGGCACGAGATCTCTATAGACTTCATCGTGCCGCCCCAGTGGTTGGCCCAGCAGCAAAAGCGTCACTGCCGGGCCCCGTCTTGTTGGGAGACAGCCGTGTACACACCGGCCATCTCCTCCGTCCGCCGGACCTGTGCAATGGGAAGAAGGCCACCCCGACCCATCTTCCCTGGTCCGGTTAATTCAGGACCTATTTGAGTTAACCTAAGCTAAGCTACACATTCATACTTATATGAATTATTGAAACATATGTGTACCAAGAATACATATCTCAACAACTCTTTATTGTATTTTGTGTCGGATAATTTTGTCTAAATTATTTCAGTTTGATAAGGGAAGAAAAAAACCCTTCCACTTTCATGTGTAAGCACGTGTGTGGAGGTGATATGTGTAATGTTGTTGCGGTGTCGTAAGATTTTGTGTCACTGTATCGCGCGGGCAGCGTACTAAAATCGACTCCCGTTTCAAGTTATCAATAAGAATACACCATAAGGTATCACTTAACCCTCGACTGTGACATACGAAAGCCGCAGGAAATGAGAAAAAAATGCCGTGATAGGGAGTAATGACGCGAAATATCAGCTTTTCACGCACCACCTCCGACGATCACCGACCGAGCTTGCAGACGGAGAACATTATATATACGACAGACATGTATTTATGCCGTTACAACACATATATATCAATCAATTTGTAGCCCAGTTTTTGTTTGTTTTGTTTGTATTGAAATATTTCCCATAAGTTTGTGGTATATGACGTTATAAAATTTTTGTCTAGCTGTTTGTACGTTCGGGTTTCACTTGACAATGGCTTGACTGATTTCTACGACATTTTCTACACGGATAACGCTTATCATTATTTAATCGATAAGGTACAAGATTTCTCAATAATACTTTTAGTTTTTATAAAAAAAAATATATTTCTATAATATATTTCTAAAAAATATTTTTTTTTTTTTTTATGTCATAGGTGGCAAACGAACAGGTGGGTCACCTGCTGTTAAGTGATCACCACCATCCATGCACACTAACAACCCCAGAGGAGTCGTAAGTGCGTTGCCATCTTTCGGAGGGAAGGGTTAGGGGAGGGAAAAGGAGAGGAGAGAGGAGAGGGGAGGGGAGATGGGTCTCCGGCGCTCTCACTGACCGAACGAAACGCAACAATGCAAGCACTGTTACTTCACGTCGATTTTCTATGAGAGGGTGGTACTACCCCGGGCGAGCCGACCCATTCATACTGAAACCAATAATAGTTTCAGCGTGGCTCTACCACCATTAAATATTTAATCTCATTTTAATTATTTTTGTAAACTGGACGCATAATATACACTTTCGAAATTGATACTATAAAAATTAACATTTATTCGTTTAGAAATAGTATAAACAACTTAAAAAATATAATTGATTGTTTCGTAATCATGAAATATGTTCATATTTATTTATATTTCCCATGATATATTTTCATGTATAAAATTGTGCATGTTTGTATTTTTTTTTGTTCCTAAGTGGCTTGACAGGTTTTTTTTATTGCTATTGTAATTATAGAATATAGAGATCCCTGGTTCTCGTTGGAGCTGATAGATGGCTCGGTTTTCGAGATTTTAGTTGTTTTTTATTTTCCGAATATTTCTTTTTTTTTGGGTTTTTCACTTAAACACTACTACATCCCAAATGTTCATGACCCCAGTACAACTCAATATTTTTAAATATTTCTTTTTAATGTCTTATCAAGATCTGTGGTTAAACGCCTGTCTACCGAGTCTGCTAGTATGTATAAAAAATAGAATACGACTGTCTCATTTTATCTGATCTAATCTCCGAATCGGTTAAACCAATTTAGCGAGACTTTTATAGGCAGATAGAAAACTCTTCAATATATTATCTGTGCTGCATATCAAAAAGGTTTCCCATGGGGACTAAAGAGTAATGATAAAGTTTAACAGAAATAATCTGAAGTAGGTAAAATTGTTGTACGAGTTAAGTATTAATAACAAATGTAATATTAAAAAAAACAAACGTCAGTCCATGATTAATTCAGATCAAACATGCAATTCTTATAAAATGTTAAAATAATAGTTGCACCAGTTAGTTTTATAAGCTTCTGCCCGCGACTTCGTCCGCGTGGTGTAGTTACTTTGGGCTAACGCTAAAAAAACGATTTTGAAACATTGCTACGGCCTATGCCGTAATGCAGACTGCAAGTAGCCTTCACCGCCCCCCCCCCTCGCCTGCACGCGCCTTGACACATGAGGACATCCCGCGAGCCCCGAATGCGTCGACTCACCCCGACCACCCGCACCGAAACATCACCGTCGCGCGCCTACGCACGCGCCCCGCTGGACACTCGGGCTTAAGCGAGCAAACTGTGGACTCGGTAATTATTATACATATCATACATAAAAAGAGTTTTACTTATTGGTAACCAGCAAGCATATATATATAAAACATCAGAGCTATCGAAGCGCAAACAAACATTCTTAATTGATGCTCTGCTCCTATTCGTCTTAGCGTGATGATATATAGCCCATAGCCTTCCCTCGATAAATGAATAAGCTATCTAACACTGAAAGATTTTTTTCAAATCGGATCAGTAGTTCAAGCAAACTCTTCAGGTTTATAATATTAGTAGTATCATTATTATTATTATTTATTACATAGTATAAAACAAAGTCCCCTACCGCGTCTGTCTGTCTGTCTGTCTGTTCGCGATAAACTTAAAAACTACAGAACGAATTTTCATGCGGTTTTCAACAGTGGATAAAGTGATCCATGAGGACGATTTTGATATATCATTAGTCAAGATTTTTTTTAATAACTAGGGCAGGACAACGTCCGCCGGGACCGCTAGTATACATATATGATTGAATTGAAGTCGTGGTGGCCTAGTGGTAATTGACCGGTGGAATATGATTTCAATGTCCGCAGGTTCGAACCCCGGCGTGTATCAACGAACTTTTCGGAATTCGCGTACATTTACTAATTTAAATTGGTAAGGTCGGCTGAAGTTGATGAAACACATCGTGAGGAAACTTGAACCTGAGAAATGTTCTTTTAGTACTACTATAGTCCGCGACAAATGTTATGGCCACTGTGAATATAACTGCGTACATCACAAATTAACGTAATAATAGGTATTTTATTGTATGCGTAACATCGAGACAACTTAAGGATAAATAAATGCCAATTTAGATTCCTATAATACTACTTTTACTTTGTTTTGTATTCAAATCTTAATGATATTATACGAAAGCCCATACTTACGGCTATATTCAGAGCGGCCAAAAAGTTTGGCGCGGACTATATATGTGGGAAATCATAGAATTGTGGATTTCTCAGAGTTTTGAAATCACCAATGCGTCGTGGGCTGGCGTGGTGATTACGCACGTACGTTACGTACGTACTTATATAATATTATATGTCTTTCTTAATATATAGTTATTTCAGGTCTAATTTGAGTGTTTATTCATAGTGATAAGTACGTATTTATAAGGTAAAATGAAATACGACATGGACGACTTATAAGTCCTTTTCTTGTTTTCCTAACAAAGTTTTTTTATGGTAAGTAAGTATGTATTGAAATAAATATCTTATACAAGAACTCTCCTATTGTTACCAGTTGGCGATATTGGCTTTGTGTTATTTGTTTATAATATTGTTTCTTTCCGAGTGGAAATAATCTTATTATACACACGACAATTATCAATGTATATATTCTATTGGCTCCAGAAAGAACAAAGTTCTCAATACGGCTGGTTTTTTACATTTGAGCCGTTACATTTAAAAATAAGCTAAATCCAATTTTAGCCGTTCCTAATAATTTACGTGATTATACAAGATCTTCAACTTTTGTAAATATATAATATAAGGATCATAAAAAAACACTAAAAACCTTATAAACGGCAAAATTTGAACTTCGTTCTCGGTGTATAAAAACAGGAAATCTTTAAATTAAACATGTTATATGAACGATTAAAATTGGATTACCTCAGAACTTCGTCATTTATATCGATTTGCAAAATCCTTACCTTATTGGAAAGAGGACATTTTCAAGGAGGTTCCATTTTCATTAGACCTTAAACTTCGAAGTCATACCAGAGAACTCTTAAAAATCGAATAGGAAACAACATACGGGTCGAGAAATCGGTAGGTAGGTAATCTAAGACCGTTCTGATGCATTTTAATGGAGTATTGATTTTTTGAAGTCATCTTATTGTTTGTTACAATTCTCTTTGTTTAAAACAACATTCCTTAAATGAGGTTGTATATATACTTAGTATTTATGAAGTTGTGATGATCCTAGTGGCTTGACGGGTGGATTATCTTTCCGATATCCGCATGTTCGAACCACCAAAGAATTTTACGGAATTCGCGTACATTTACTAATTTAATTTAATTAGTAGCATTATCAGCTTTTTTTTATGTCATTGGCGGCAAACGAACAGATGGGTCACCTGATGTTAAGTGATTACCACCGCCATGGACACTAACAACACCAGATGAGTTACAAGTGCATTGCCACCCTTTGGGGGGAAGGGTTAGGGGAGGGAGAGGGAGAGGAGAGGGTGTGGGAGGTGGGCCTACGGCGCTCTCGCTGACCGAACGAAACGCAACAATGCAAGCACTGTTACTTCACGTTGGTTTTCTATGAGAGGGTGGTACTACCCCGGACGAACCGACCCATCCATGCTGAAATCAGTAATAGTTTCAGCGTGGCTCTACCACCATTCATTCATTCATTCAGCTGATGGTGAAAGAAAACATCGTGCGGTAACCATAACCTGAGAAATATTCTTATATCGGCAAATACAGAACTGTGAATATATCAGAGTTGAGGTCACCAATACTTCGTGTTCTATCGTGGTGATTATGCCCATTCGTTCCTTCGGCAAGAGGCCTATGGTCTTGGAGTTGGGTCTTTTACAGGCCAATATGATGATGATAATCAACGTCGTCATTTAGTATCAGGTGGAATTGTAGATTGTATGTTAAAATGTATAAAAAACCCAAAAACATTTAAAGAATTATAATTTAATCAAATTAATAACATTGCAAAGTTTACAGCCGATATCTGTATTCACCAGATCCGAACGTAATCATCAACTTTCAACCCTTGAGTACATTCCGTAGATGATGTCCTGCAAAATATACATTTGTTAAAATAAATTGAACTATATAAATTTAATTAATTTAATTTTTAAGTTGACTACTCTTTTGTTTGGAAACGTTCTGTAATTGTATTTCTGAATATTATTTCGGTTATAACCAGTTGAAATAATCATATTATATTCAGATTATAATATATCTTTCTACATTCTACACATTGTAAAACATAATCCTCTACCATGCCTGTCTGTGTGTCTATTCGCGATAAACTCAAAAACTACTGAACTGATTTTCATGTAGTTTTCACCAGTAGATAAAGTGATTCATGGGGAAGGTTTAGGTATATAGTATCTCAATGTTTTTGAAGATATACTTCTTTTGGCGCGTTAGGGAAAAATGATGAGAGTAAATTTTTACGATGCACGCGCAAGATTTCACTAAAAACCGACACCCTATATTATTTCGGTTATAATCAGATGAAATAATGGTATTATATTCAGACCATAATATATCTGAAATTAACTTGAGAATAATTGTGAATATAAATCATGGATAAATAATTAAACATCTAATAATAAAGGGTATTTATAAAAGGGTTTTGAGTTATTCTTAACTATATACCTTCTTTTTTAAAACTTTTGATGACGTTTTTTACTGCACCCACAGTGTCTTTAATAGGGTCACCACTCTGAGGTTCTGTTGTTGCATTATCATCATGTTTAGGTGCTGTTTTATCAGTTGCTGGTTTTGCCGTTGTTTTTTTTTTATCACGAGGCTTGGACGTCGTCTGCTTCGATGCTTTATCATCAGGTTTAGGTGTTGTTTTATCAGCTGCTGGTTTTGCTGTTGTTGTTGTTTTATCATCAGGCTTAGACGTCGTCTGCTTCGTTGCTTTATCATCAGGTTTAGGTGTTGTTTTATCAGCTGCTGGTTTTGCCGTTGTTGTTATTTCATCAGCATGCTTGGATGTCGTCTGACTGTTTGCATCGGTAGGTTTTGCAGTTGTAGTAGGGGGGGACGGAGTTGTAACTAAAAATCGATAAACCAAAGAATACAAATAATGAAATAACAAGTTTATAGAAAACAAACTGGCTTAGTTAGAAATAAATGATAAATAAAATTATTATATGTTATTTTCTGGTCATAAATTAATATTTGTACATAGGATTGGTATCTAAACTGTTTATATGCTTCATACAGAAAATCTCCCATTGCACTCTATTGAAAATACATAGTTATTTATCAAAATTATTAATTTTTTATTTTAAGTATTATCACTAAAAATTAAACCGCTAATGTTCTTTAAAATATTAGATAATGAACAATTCGTAGAACAACTTTCTGATGTGATCACGTCTTATATATCAATGAACGCCGGCTGCAAGCACGAAAAAGCATGACTCATTGTCACGTTCCGCCTGAGCCAAGTGTGCAAGCGAGAGCGCGGAACAAGCGATAGAGAGGTGCGATCGACCTAAGCGAACCTAAGAGACCGAACGGCTTGTGACGCATCTGCCTATATATAGAATAATTCGATTCAATTCATGAATGTATGAAATTTTCCATCAATGATTTCTTATGGCGTTATCACATAAAATTATCGTCCTTAAACCAACTATTACAGGCAACCAATTTTTAATTTTTTTAAAGAATAAATGAATGTATAAAAATATATTTTTTTACACACATACCTGTATCATTTGAGTCACCTGTATAGCAGTTGTTAATCTGTGAAAAAATAGAAGCAATACAATTATTTTATCTATGTGAGATTATACGCTTCAGCCGTATTTTCTTGGTAATTTCTTTAATTTCAGTCTGGAAACGCTTTATGTCTTATTTTTTTTAATGAATGTGGTAAGGCAATTGGTTTTTGCGAACTTTTACATTTGTTACATTTGAAGTACATTGCTGCATTTGTAGGTAACTCATCAGCTCTGTAATTATTAAGATTGTTAAAAAAATAATCAATGTATGTAAAAATAACATAGCGGTAGTAATATTTGGAGTTCATATCCTATAATGACTTCGAGATTTTCATTTTCGTTCTGTGATTTTTGAAGCCTTTATAGTTGCTTATAACAGACTCCAACATTTTAGACGCTTTGGATGTCATTTTATTGATGTGTGGCATAAATGATAGTTTGGCATCGAAAACCACACCAGTCCCTTATAAAATTGACTACTTTAACATCAGAACTGGATACATTATATATGAATTGTGTAATATAACAATTCTTGATGATCTTTACATAGTAATATATTCTTCGGATTTACCACTATTCCATTAAGTGTAGGCAAATCAAGGAAGTTTTCATTAGTATTGACGAGCTTGACTAATTTTAAATCGTCGACAAATAAGAAGGGTGACTATGAGCTAAACAAATAACCATGTTGTCAACGAAAATATGAAAGACCATGGCCCCAGATGGGATCCCCGAGGAGCGTCAGACATTGCATGATATCTTTCAGAAATGAAGCCTTCAACAACTACAAACTGAATCCTGTTACTTAGAAAGTAAAAGTTAAACCACTTAAAATCCATTAAAGCCAAAGGTATCTAATTTCCTTGACAATACTTGGTGATTGACTTTGTCGAAAGCCTAGAGAAGTCTGTGAATATTACATCAATTTGACTACGTTTGTCAATGGCCGTCATCAGGTAAATACAACAGCTTGTTAAGTTATGCACAGGTAGGACGTGCCTTGACGAAAACCTTGATGTTGGACGAACCAATGTTTCGTGTGCATTTGTAAGGTTGAAACGAATAATGGTTCGAAAATCTTGGTAAAAATGGGGAGGATCGCTATAGGTCTATAGTTGTTGATATCTCCTGCTTTACAACCCTTAAATGTTGAAGTGGCTTTGGCAACCTTCCACATCACAGAGAATTTACCCATAGTTTAGGACTCGTTATATAATAGGAATAAAGGGAACTATAGAGACTTATAGCATTTAGATATAAATATTGAGAGAATCTCATCGGAGCTGGAACTCTTATTAATGTCCAGTTTTTTATGACACGTGATTTGTAAACAGTCATCTAGGTAAACATCTATATGATCAACATGTGTGTCTAATGTAATATTATTATGGCAGAAAACTGAGAAAGAATTATTAGCAAACGAGTCGCATATGTGTTTATCATTTCATATAGTTGTATTGTTGTGGAATGTGTAGATGGAAACTGATTGGAATTGGAACCGCGTTTATTTATGAAAAGTGGCCATATTAGCAAACGAGTCGCATATGTGTTTATCGTATAGTTGTATTGTTGTGGAATGTGTAGAAGGAAACTGATTAGAATTGGAACCGCGTTTATTTATGAAAAGTGGCCAGAAAGATTTGGGCTTACTTGTAATGTTCTTTTCTATATTGTTCAAATAATCATCATAGCTTTGCTTCGCTAGAACCGAACATCGTTTACTAATAATTCGTAAGGATATGCAATCGAGCGGATTTCAATAGGTCTTATACTTATCATCAAAGAAACTCACAGTAATTCTAACCTAGGTAAAAACGCACCACTTAACAGATTAACTCGTGAGTTTAACAGTACATCGAAACAAAATACAAATGTTGCCTTATTCGCAGCAAACATCGCCATGTTTAGAAAGGAACTAAAAGGAGAAATTGCCTAATCGTTGTTGCCCGTATTTTCATTATATTAGATAAAAAAAAATCTTTTAATTTTAATTTTTCCAATTAATCATATAAAATTCTGCTTCAAATCTCAAATTACTCTCAGATGTAATGTTTTTTTTTTCTGCCTCCATCATATTAACGTATGACAACTATCAATTATTACAATGTCTATTAGTGATTTGCTAATATATTTCAAATTTTGTTTGAGTTTGTTTACGGAAATAATTTTGTTAATGTATAATATTAAGTAAACTCAGTGAAATTCATAATTTCATTTTGTAACCCTAACTGTTTGCTCAGTCTGACAGACTAAGCATGCAGTCTACTACACCTCTAATTACGATGACACCGTTACAAATTGTGCGTGACTTATTTTAATAATGATCAGTGTACATTGTGTTGGTGTTCAATAAATAAATACCTGTAAAATGGTCTTTGTTTCTGTCTTAGTATTCTGGCAAGTGTGCCGTTGCACTGAGGTGGATATTTGCACTTCTTGAGTTTTATTTTAGGGACGTATACTCGTATAATATAATTTTATTTTTAGCATAAAATTAAAGTATGCTCTTCTTACAAAATCAAAATAGAAGTAAGATTGTAATATTGCACTTACAAAGGTAGTAAGTACTATCGATTCCTTGTTGAGATTTTGTAATGGATTACGAAGCCGATATTTAGTCCTTTCTTCTATTATTTTGCTATTGTGAAAAATGTAATTAAGGCAATGCCTTTTCTGTACAATCATTTATATCCATGTTTCTCGTAAGAACATCTTCTATATCTTCTTGTATATATACATATAATAAAAATGAAGTGTCTTTATGTAATATCAAAATATATTTTTTTGACTGATTGGGTATGTAAGTATACACGCTTCTGATAACAAAAATGCAATTTTTAAAATTTTTGTCGGTCTGTCTGTCTGTCTGTATGTTTGTTCCGGGTAATCTTCGAAACAGCTGAACCTATTTTGACAAGAATTTCATTTGCAGATAGAAAAAATTACAGCGCGTTACTTAAGCTATTTAAAATTAGACTATCTGTCAACCGCGGCTTCGTCTGCCATGCTATCTTCAAAACAGTTGGACCGATTTCCACGGGACTTTCACTAACAGATAGCTGACCTTATAAAAAGTAATTAAAGTAATTTTAATTTAGACCATATGTTAACCGTGGCTTCGCCTGCAGTGATATCTACGAAACGGTTCGACCGTTTTTATGAGACTTTCACCGGCAGATAGCGGACATTATAAAAAGTAATTGAAACAATTCTAGTTTATACTAGCTGTTAACCGTGACGTCGCCCGCAATGCTATCTTCAAAATGGTTCGATCGATCTTAATATAACTTTCACTGACGGATAGCTGATCTTATAAAAAGTAATTCAAGCAATTTTAGTTTATACTATATGTTAACCGTGGTTTCGCCCACAATGCTATCACCAAAACGGTTACATCGACTTTCACGGGACTTTCACTGGTAGATAGCGAACCTAATAAAAAGTAATTGTGGTTATTCTATTTTAGACTAGCTGTTACCCGCTACTTTGTCTTCAAGAAATTTAGCAAGATTTCAACTCATTCTTTATTTTTAATAAGAGAAATAATTATCGGTTTATTGTTTACAATTTGATATTATACTTATTAATAACATTAATGATATAGAGGTCTTCCTAATAAGATCTTAGATTATAAACGTATTACGTAAAGAATTCCATAATACAATTTGTTGCGGAAAAGACAAGCGTTTATTTTTTGTATAGTCACAAAATCTTAATTATAATAATGGCAATGTATATTAAATGTTATGTCAATATAAATCATTATAGTAATACTTTAAGTTATTGTTTCAATATTTCCTTATACAGTGTAAGTGAGCACTGAGGTAGTTATATGGTTGGTTATGGTTCCAAATGTGTTGCTGATGACAAACCTCATTTGGCACGCTCTTTGTATTTATATATCTAATGTACACGTTACATGTTACTTTTAGTGGCGTGCGCGTCGTACTTACAATTATCTTTAAAAAGTGTTTCCGTAATTGTACATAGTCTCACAATTCTATAATTCTTTAATACGATTTTAAAAAATGCGTGCGGAGCTGCGGGTACAACTAGTTAGTAATAAATGCATATAAGATAACAAAAAAAGAAACTATTAAAACGTACATCATAATAAAGTAAGTAAAGTGTTCAAACGATATTATATGAGGCGATATATAATAATTTAACACCATACGATTTAATTCTTAACAAATATCGTTAAAATTTGTAAAGAAATTAATATAAATAATTGTGCTTACCAAATGCAGAACAAGAAGCAGTATTAAAAACTTCATTCTTTTGAAGAAAATATCACTTTGTAATTAGGAATGTTTTTACAAAACTCTTTTATCGAACCGATTGACACTTCCATCCAGCAAGCCTTTCTTATATAAACCTACATCACTAATCATATTGTACTATTTTCCCAGCTGCGTATATATGAAAGGTTTAAAGAAATGCAAATCTATGAATTCTTTACAAAGTAACGTATGTTAACTACATTATAATAGTTTCTTAAAATCACTTCTATCAGAAATTATTCACGCTGGTTACTCATTTCTAGGACAATATAGACGCTTGTTCATGAATGTTGGTAGATTAGATACGGTCATTCTGAGATTGGCCTTTGTAATAAATACATTATATTAATTCTCAAAGAATCATAATTTGTACAGTTGACTAAACAGTACATCAATAAGTTACGGCTTAGGTTTTGTGACTGGAACAAATTTCTTGACGGACGATGGTAATAATATTTATTGGTAACACCTCGTATAAGGTAATTTAATTCTAAGCCGAGCTTGTCTTATATAAAGGTATCCAAATGCCTAACATACAGAAACCGAAAAGGGATTTCTTTGCGAAATCTTAAGCTGACATATGATAGCTTTTAATTTTATATTCATAATTTTAGACTATTAAACCCTGCACTGTATAATATTTGTAGCATCTTACAAACGCTACAAATGTGTCAAACAATCAGGTGGGTTACCTGATTTTAAGTGATCACCACCGTCCATGAACACTAACAACACCAGAGGAGTTGCAAGTGCGTTGCCACCCATTGGGGGGAAGGGTTAGGGGAGGGAGAGGGAGAGGCGTGAGGAGAGGGGAGGTGGTTCTCCGCCTCTCTCACTGACCGAACGAAAAGCAACAATGCAAGCACTGTTACTTCACGTCGGTTTTCTATGAGAGGGTGGTACTACCCCGGACGAGCCGACCCATTCATGCTGAAACCAGTAATAGTTTAAGCATGGCTCTACCACCATTATAAACGCTAACAAAACAATTTAGAAACATTCTTCATTGATTGCCTGCTCCTATTCTTCTTAGCGTGATGACATATAGCCTATAGCCTCGATAAATAAATAAGCTATCTAACACTAAAAGACTTTTTCAAATCGGATCAGTAGTTCCTGATATTAGCGAGTTCAAGCAAACTCTTCCCGTGTTATTACAAAAAAGTAAAATGAAATTTAAGTTAAAATCAAAATAAATTAAATTTAAATACTTGGTTTAAAAAGTTTCGTAATAAATGCACCGCGCTCGCTCGAGGCAAGTTCGCGTTATCCTTTTTCACAAGTCTAACCTAACCTAACCTAACTAAAGCGAGACAAAAGATGGCGTACATTCAGCGACCGCGGTGCATTTAACGTATTAAAGGTAGGTATTAAGGTATTTTTAAAGCCAGGGTTCAATACGTATTTAATTTTTTTGTAATAACACCGTTCAGGTTTATAATATTAGTAGTATATATATAGTACTAGCTGACCCGTGCAACTTCGTCTGCACCAAAACGGCTATTACAGGTTTCAGTTGTATTTGGAAAAACTCAAAACAAAAGAAAACTTAAAACACCCGATTGCAGACACACATACGGTTTCCAATCGTGAATTCAAACTATCAAGGAACTCACTCAAACATATACCCAGATGGTATGTGAGAAATCTTTTAAAATAAGCCTAGAACCCGTTCGTAACATCATCTAGCGGGTTCAATTAAGATAAAAACTAACGTACATATATTGGTGGTAATCTAAAAAAAAGCTTGAGGGGTCTATGGACCCCCGGTTGGAACGAAATTGCTTTCCCTTTTTTGTAGACGTTTACTATACAGTCAGTATAGTTTACATTATAAAATATCAAGTTGATAGAGTTAAATTGTAAATGAAATGAAATAAAATAAATAATGATAAATTAAACAACGAATAATCAAGTAAATCAAATAATTATCTCTACCACTTATTATACTTTATCATAACTATCTTCTACTTGTATTCAAACTTTTTCACACTCCATTGTATCGAAGAAAAATATAAATATGAAAAAGATATGAGCAACGCGTCAACTGTCACTTGCCTATAACTATTCGTCTAAGAGCTAGCAACGGTTTCGAGAGCGATTTTAAATAAGCCAGTTTTTTTTATATCTCTATGTTGTTCTGAGCAACGTGCGGGCAACTTGACTGCCGGTAAACGTTGCGTTTATTAGTGCATATCGAACCTTAACAGACAAAATTATTGATTTTTAAATAATTTTCGAATTAACAATAACGTGTCAAATGTTATTTTTTGTGAATAAAAACAGTATGTTCAAACCATGTTAAGGTAGCTGTAATTTTAATTTTATTTTATTAAGTCTTAAAAGAGGGTAAATTAAAAATGATATGTATAGAATAACTTAGCTATAGTTCGGCGCAACACTGGCTGTATGATAAAGATTGCGATAATTGTGGAAGCACACGAATGTATTCGAAATGGCATCACTCCAAGTCATATATTTACGTTTATCGTTTTTTTCCATTGTTTACGGTGAAATCTTAATATCATAATAATGGTTAATAAAATCAAATATGTTCTTTGCAATGGAAAAAATAAAATGGTTGGAAATGATTTATTTTTATTTATAAAGAATATTTTCGTGCACATTATTGTCAATAACAAAATTATCTGGACGTGATAAATTCATGTTTTTAATAACGTTTAAAAAGAAAGTTTTACTGAAAAAAAAGTTTCCTGATCAATATTTTTACCTGTAAATGTGTGATGCGCATTAATAAAGATAACGTTTCGTGGCAACCAGGTATCCTGAACCTTGTTTGCAAGAGCATAACGAAAGATAAATTAAAGAACCAGCTTTTCTAAAATTTTTGATCTTCCAACGTCACTGGCTCTTGTACTAAGGTGTCCCAAAAAAGTCTTGTTACACTTTTTTCGGTATTGTTCCCACCCGCTCAAAGTGTGTAATCCGCAATAAGGAAGTTCGTTCCAATATAACTTAAATTTATAGGTAATCTGTCTGCTATGTATAGTACAAAGAAAATTTACCACAATCCGTCAAAAGTTTCACTAACTACAAATTTTTGACTTTCGTCCGTTATTCTGGAGAACCCCTTGCGTTTTACGGGACAAAATCTTAAATGTAACCTTGTAATATTAGTTATCGCTATGTCACGCGCAGTAAGGAAATTCGTTCCAATATAGCTTAAATTTATAGCTAATCTGTCTGCTATGTATAGTACAAAGATAATTGACCAAAATCCGTCAAAAATTTCACTAACTACAATTTTTTGACTTTCCTCCGTTATTCTGGAGAATCCCTTGCACTTTATGGGACAGAAAGTATCCTAGATGTGACCTTGTAATATTAGTTATCCCTGTGTCATGTTTCATTAAAATCGGTTCAGAACTTTTAAAGTGATGCGTGTTCATAGGGACAGACCGACAGACAAACAAAAAATGTAAAAGGTTAATTTTTGGCTTCTATATCGATAACGAAGTCTCTACCCCGATTATAATTTTCCAAAAATATTAATGTACAGATTTGGCCTTATTATAGTAAGCTGAAGAGTTTGTTTGCTTGAACGCGCTTATTTCAGGAATTACTGCTCCGATTTAAAAAGTGTTAGATAGCTCATTAATCGAGGCAGGCTATAAACTATATATCATCAAGCTAAGACCAATGGGAGTGGAGCATCAATGAAGAATGTTCCAAAACAGAGGTTTTTTTCGGGTTTGGGAGCCAAACGTAACTATTACACGCGGACGAAGTCGACGGTAGAAGTTAGTATGTTATATAGGTGTGTAAACTTCTACCTTACAAAATTTCGTGAAAATCTGTCTAGAAGTTTTTACGTACATTTTTTCTCTTTTATGTTTTCTTAAAAGTAAAATAAACAGACATACGAATGTGTTATATATGTAAAACATAGCCTAAATGTTATACCGGTGTATAAGCTACTATCATACCAAATTTCGTCAAAATCCGTCCAGTAGTTTTTGCGTGAATCCTGGACAAACGACAAACAGACAACAGACAGACAGGCAGGCAGACCGATAGACAGACAAAAATTTTAAAAACTGTAGAAATGTGTTCTGTCATTGATTCTAAGCCCTCTGAGTGTATATTTTCTTTAAAATATTTAATGTACAGATTTAGTCCCGTTAGCCTTTTATTATATGTATAGACTAGCTTCTACCCTCAACTTCGTCCGCGTGTAATAGTTACTTTTGGCTCCCAAACCCTAATATATATATATATATTATATACTAGCTGACCCGTGCAACTTCATCTGCACCAAATCGGTTACTGCCGGTTTCAACTGTATATTTAAACACGAAAAATCTTAATAAACCTAAAACCCGATTGCAACGACACCTTTTTTTTTTTTTTTAGAATCCAAACTATCCAGGGACTCACTCAAACATATACCCAGTTGGTATGTGAAAAATATTTTAAAATAAGCCTAGAACACGTTCGCAGCATCGCCTACCGGATCCAATTAAAATAAAAACTAACCTACATATAAAAGGGGTATTTACTCAGGACGGCATGAAAGTGATGACCGACGAAGGATGGCGTATCTTTCGATGGTGTTGATGTTCGATGTTGTTTTTGGATTGTATAGTGCTTACCATCAGGCATAGTGCAATCACTTTGCCGTACTACAATAAAAAAAGGCGATAATTGTCTTCCCAGTACCCTTTCAGTTGCTTCTGCGCCACTCTCCTCCACCCCCGTTCACTATTCGCGTAAAAAATATCTATAGC